>WOGR01006207.1:0-13238 GCA_015342045.1 Leptinotarsa lineolata | reverse complement strand
AATAGAACATCAATTTTATTCAACGAGCAAAACCCTGGTAAACACCTAAGCAGAAATCACGTTCTGGATTTGGTCACAAAATTCAGGGAGACAGGTTTGGTTTAAAATAAAAAATAAATGTTCAGAGAAGGGTAGTGAATGACGATAATGCGATTGGAGTGATTGGTCAAGTTGGTCAAGTCAGCGCCAATCCCAGGTTGAGTACCAGAGGTTTATCAGCAATGACAGGAATAAGCCATATGCGCGCATGGAGAATCCTCAAAAACCACAAATTCCATCCTCTCAAAATTAAACTTGTTCATGAACTCAATGAGGATGACTTTGATCGAAGACAGGAGTTTTGTGAGGGCATTAGTAAGAGACTACTTTATAACATATGTTTTTCGGATGAAAACTCATTTTATTTGAATGGTTGCGTGAACTGTCACAATTGCCGTTATTGGTCTGATGAAAATCCAAGACAATACGCAGAAATACATAACCAACATCCCCAAAAGTTGAATGTCTGGGTTGGAATATTAGGTAATCATATTATAGGTCCATTTTTCATTGATGGAAATTTAACCGGTGATTCTCATTTAGAACTTATTGAAGAGGCAATGCAACCTCGTATAATTATAATAATTGAACGGGATTCAAGATGTCAAGACGAATTTATCCATTTTCAACAAGACGGTGCACCACCTCATCATGCCCAGCAGGTTCGAAATTTTTTGAATAATCATTTTGAAGGACAATGGATTGGCAGAAGAGGTCCAATTGAATGGCCAGTACGATCACCACATTTAACACCACTGGACTACTTTTTGTGGGGATATTCAAAGTCTAAAGTTTATGCTACACAGCCAGCCAATTTGGATGAATTACGTCGTAGAATTATCGAAGAATGCCCAGCTATAACTCCTGAGGTGTTGAATAATGTAAGAGCAAAATTCGAACAAAATATTTATTGTTGCATGGAGCAAAATGGCGCACATTTTGAACATTTACTCTAAATTTCCTATGTGAGTTACCCTTATTAGGTGTTACTTTTTGTGTGTGTGCTTTAAAAACAATTATTGGGATTTATGAACCCTAAAACAGTTTTTTAAACTTTTCTGTGTCATCAGCATTCAAGAAAACCAGCAGGTTGAATTCGTTGTATAGGTAAGTTTTTAGTATGATATACTTTTTTATCAGAAGCATGAAATATCCACGTCAAAAGGCAACCTTCAAAAGGAGGTGCCACTCACTTTACTTAAAATGTAGGGGTGGTTACCAACCCCATCTCCCGAAAAAATCTCGTTATAAACATAATTCTTACTTTTTTACGAAATCAAATGGACACGTATTAGCAAGTTATCATGAAAAGCAAAAATTTATTTTTTTATGAAAGTTCTGAACGTAAATTGTACCTTAAAAACAATTTGATTTTATTTTAAAAAGATTCGAACTCAATAAAATACCTTTAAAACTTCAAATTATCTCGAAAACTAATCGTCACAAAAATTTTCTTTTAACAGGGTTGTAAAAGTATTCGGAAGACCTTTAAAACAAGGTGCCACTCGACCTACTTTCCCTATTTAAATAAGGGTTGTCGGACGCACCCCTCCGAGGGCGTGCATGCTACAAAAAATCTGATTAGTGTGAAAAGTGTATCACTTTAATTATCAATCGATGTGTTCAAATTTTTTTTTAAATATTACTTTTTATATTCAAAAACGGCTCTGTTAAGTTTTCGTTGTTACACAATGTATATGTTTAATTCACTAATAAGTAGGTAGTTATCTTTAAATATCATAGCATTATAGTTTATAGTTATCTGTAGAATCACTCTAACAAAAGGCGATGGTCACAATCTAAGTAGTTATATGTAATAGAAAAATAACTCATTAGGGTGTGACATTTTATTTATAATTACAGAATCATGATATTTGTGCTGGTGTGAAAATTTCTCTGTAGCCCATTAACCTACGATTCTCTATGTATTCCTCATTGAGAGCTTTCACTCGCAATTCTTTGTTCCGTCTTTCTTGTACTGCGAGTTGAAGTGTCACGTAGCCAGGAACATCAGGAATCGCATAAGCCAAGATTCCTTTCAGCAGAATAATGACATGCTAAAATAAATCGAAATGATAGGTTATTCAAAGTGAGAAAGATGTAAATCGAGTATCGAAACGTTAAGAATCTGGTAATTCGTTCAGACCTAAGAAATCCTAAGAATGATTCGCACAAAACTGTTTGGCATTGTGACTTTTGGATGGAAATAATACCAGTAAGTTAGTGTTAGAATCAAGCTCTCTCAATTAAGAGTCAAACATGCACTCAGAGAAGGCACTACCTATCAGCGTGAGTGATGTTCAACCATTCATGCACATATAGAGCCTTTCTTAGACGTGTTCGTGAAGAGGACCGAAACTAAGTGGGTAACATCTGTATACCAGGACAGTATCTAAACTACGAATCCAACTACCATCAGGCGACTAAAAAAGGAAACATCAAGACTCTAGTAGGCCGTGCTTTCGAGCTCTGCAAGATGAAGAAAGGTCTGGAGAAAGAACTAGGCATCATCAAAAATGATCTTCAACGGATTGGTACTCTGAAGTTATGGTGGAACAGACTTTGGCTAAAAGACAGCAAGAACCTCGGAAGGATTATCGGAAAGAATAAGAAGAATTGGGTCCAAGTACATCAGAACCTGCTTCAGGTGAAACCAGGAGGCCATTGAAAGTCCGTATTGCCGAACACAAAAAACACACACAGCGAGGGGAAACCAGCAAATTAGGAATAGCAGAGCATGGTTGGACACATCAACATAACATCGAATGGTCCCAAGCTGAGATCATACATAAGGAGGAACACTGGTTTAGAAGGAAATTCAAAGAAGCCACATATACGCTGTCCACCAACGTATTCAGCCAAGCTAGCGTAGAGATACCTAACGTATGGAAACTCATAATCAAAAAAAAATGGCCAACTCCCGCCAAACGGTCATATCCCGCTTAACCGGTGGAGTGGAGATAAGTGATAAGTGAAAGGAGGGGATAAATGAAAGTACTCGAAAGACTCATAAATAGTCATCTCTCAGAGGAATTAGTCCAGTCATCACCCGAAGACGATTGTGGATACTAACAATCGAAACGTCATGAAGTAACATGGTTTGAAATCGCTTAATTTTTCAATTATAATAATTTAATTTTCATTTTATTTGTTCAATTTTTCCACTCGTATTTTATTTCGCTATGAATTCTTATCAAGTTTTTTTTTGTTTAATATATTTGCCATTTTTAGCTATTATTTTGATTTTCAATTGTATCATTTATTTTAGGGATTTCAAATTATATTATACAATATTAGACAATGGAAGTCCGAACTGATGAAATTCACCACGAAACATTGTCATTCACCTTCAAACAAAAGTTTCATTTCGTTCATGAAATCGCTCAACTCGCTACACTCATTTCGCAAAGTTTTTCAGTCACAAAATGAAACCTCACTTAAAACACTCATATAATAAATAGCTATTTCTCTAATCAAAATCTTTTGTTTTACAAATTCAAGTATACCGTTTGATTACTATATAATACTACTCCATCTTGATGAAAAAAATGTGGAAATTTTCCAAAGAAAGGAAGGAAGCAATCAATTTGAAATTTGATTGCTTCCTTCCTTTCCCCCATTTTTTTGTATCAAGATGAAGTAGTATAAGGCCAAAAACTCTCTTCCTCAAAAATTAATCACTCCTAAAAATATAACCCTTCCAATTCAAACTATATAATAATTTAAAAACATAGGTATCACGGTCGGAGTCACGATCAAAGAGAACAAAGTATTTACTTCTGGCGCCATTCGACCGTGACCTACCAGCATGGATTTTTTTCTCTTTTAACTATATATCTGATATGGTTCTCTATTATACTGAGTTAGTATTTTTCTTACTTTCAAAAAAATCGCGCGTCAAGACGAGTGATGCAATTCTACTGATAGAAAAAAAGTTGTTGTTTCAGATACAAGTAGATCATCAATTCTCACCTCAAAAACCAAAACGACAAGAAATCGTATCGCCAGAAGGAACCAGAAATCTTTGGTGAGTTCATATGCTTGTTCGTGATCTGGGCCATATCTTCTTCCTGGGTAAAAACAGATTTTTGGAGTCCTAATAGATCTACTGAGTATTTCAAAATCTTTGGTTGCATAGGCTGAAACAATGAACATGAATAAAAAAAAATTAGACGTTTTAGTGCAATGGAAATATCTGTGATGAGAAATCCATAAATGCAAACATTGAAAGGAAAATTATATAAAACTTGGGATCTCTATCTGGTTGATAATATTTTCAGCTTGCTTTTTTATTTAGGCTGGAAAGGAAGAGTAATTACATGACTCACAACGACTTATTTGCATTTTTGCATCAAAATGTTAAGAAATACATATATCCTTCATATTTGAACTCCCCATTGTATCTCATCAAAATTCATTCTCAAAATCAATAGCTAATTTTAAAAAATCTAAATATTTTGAACCCGATTCGATAAGTCAGTGCATCGACATAATTTTTTGTATTTTATACAATGTGACCAATTTAAGATAAAGATATCCCTGTATTTTAGTCATTTTTGGAAGCAAATATTAGATTTTTGGTACAGGCGTAGACCTTCATAGACCGCACTTTTCGCAATACATAACTCGAGTGACAGACTCAAACCCAGCCTACTGCGTTCCTGCGAGAAGAGCAAATTTTCGATATTTTGCTTCACGTTGATGATACCGAAATAAGTTATTCGAAAAATGTGATTAGAAATCGATTTTGACCCTACATACCGAATTTCAACCCAAAATTATAATTTTGATTTTTTTTATTTTCATATTCAAGTCCGATTTTTCATTAATGGTTCTGAATAAGGAACTACAAAAATAATAAATTCGTTATAATGTAAGAATGAGTATGAAAAATCCAATATTCATTATGAAAAAATTAAAATTTGGATTATTAGTTGAAAAAAAAGTCACTGAGACATCGGTCGACATCAAATAACTAATAATGAATTGAATTCAGTAAGAAATAAAATAAACACTAATATTGGAAGTCAGTCCCAAAAATTGTCTCTATCAACTGGCTTGCCTTCAATTCTATCATTATTGGCCACTCTCCTAAGTATTGAAGTTATGACAGGAGAGCGAGGAGGCCATTGTTCATATGGCCTATTTCTACTAATCCAACGTAATGGAAAATGTTTGTTCAACCACTCTCGAACCATCCAAGTATTATGAACGGAAACTCCGTCCAGCTGAAAGTACATCTCTTATCGCTTGTTGAGGGGTTAATTTTTAATGATTTCCCATGATTCATTATCAAAAATTTCAAGAGTCTTTCAACGTTAGCGATATTACTGATGAAAAAGGGTCTAATTATTCTGTCGCCTATAATACCACACCAAACATTAACTTTTCGAGAGTATCAGTCCTTACATTTTATAACCCAGTAAGGATTTTGAGTAGACCAGTATTTGCAATTTTGAGCAGACACTATTTCCATTGGTAGTGATATATAGATAGATAGCACTTTATTTCCAAAAGGCATTCACTCAATTACAGGAAATGTACGAAAGAGTTGAAGAAAATATATGCAAAACAGTATAATTAGTTGAAAAAATTGCTACATCTAAAAGAAAATAAGTAGAAATAGAAATATATCACAATAAGGGAAAATAAAAAGGGATCACAGTTGAAAGGTTCTAGTACGAATACATTTTAAAATAAAACTTTGAGAATATCGCACATATCACATATTGAATTATAGTTGTTACAAAGTATTGACATTGGTGCTTTCAAACTGTTATTTGTTCTGACAAATCACAGTAAAATGTCGTTTGATATCTGGAATTCAAGCGTGAGGTGCGGAAGTTGATCATTTGTAAAAGAGGGTCACACAAGATCTTATTGTTTAGCAGTCTCTAAAAAAAGGAGATTGTGAAAAAAAGTCGTCGTGTATTCACAGATATCACATTAAATTGATTCAAAAGGATAGAATAGTCGGTTATCCTATGAGGATATATTCCTGTGACCTTGAAAGACAGATATATTTTTTTCGAACAGCATCAATATGATGTATGTGGCAATTAGCACGCCGTATTCTAATTTAGACCTCACATAGGCATTAAACAGTGTTATAATCGTATTAATTAATATTCTTGAAATCTGGTACTCCTTATAATAAAGCCCAACATTCGATTCGCTGATGAAATGGCCTGGTCTATGTGGGAAGTGAAAGTGAATTTATAATCAAAAGTGATTCCAAGATCTGTCATCTCATTTACTCGACAAATTGGAATGCTGTCAATAACATAAGAAAATTCTAATATATTCTTTTTTATAGAAAATGATAAAATGTAACATTTCGATATGTTCAAACGTAATTGATTCTTGGAACACCAGTCGAATACTAAATCGATTTCATTTTGTAAAATTAGGCAGTCTTCATAATTGTCAATTACTTTGTATAGCTTTAGATCATCAGCGTAAAGAAATTTTGGACGGTTCATCATTTTCGCCAGATCATCAATGAAAAGCAGAAATAAAAGAGGCCTCAAGTTCGAGCCTTGTGGTACCCCTGAGCTAGGTGTGTACAAAGATGACTGAAAACTTTTATGTTTCACGTCTTGCTTTCTGTCAAAGAGATAGCTCGTAAAAAGATCAATTGAACTTCCAGAATAGCCAAACGATGATAGTCGCTGAATGAGGATGTAAAAATCGATTTGGTCAAACGCCTTTTGCATGTCCGTATAAACTACGTCAACCTGTTGTTCTTGGTCTAAAGCATCAGAAACATGTTGTGAGAGGCATGCAAGATTGGTTACACATGATTTTTGTTCCACGAACCCATGCTGATTGTCCTATATTATATTCCTGATCGAGTTATAGATCAAACCGTATAGAATTATTTCGAAAAGTTTCGAGAAATTGCTTTATATAGAAATAGACCTGTAATTTTCAATAAAAATTGCGTCGTCTTCCTTCAAGAGAGGGCATACACGTGCTGTTTTTCAAATCTCAGAAAACGTAGCTGTTTTCACTATAAGGTTGAAGATGTGAAGCAAAGGGCTTAATAAAGGGTGGATACCATATTTTACTAGAAAACTCGGTATGTGGTCCGGTCTGACAACTAGTTTGTTTTTCAATTCCTGAGTGGCCTTAATAATATCTATCTCATTAATGTGTTCGATATTTATACCCGGAAAATTGTTTGGAAAGCTATCGAGCATACTACACAGGGAGATATCCGATATGATGTATACACTTTTGAAATAATTCGCAAAAGCGTCGACGATTTCCTGAGGACTGGAATGAGAGTTATTGTTATCCTCCATTATGCCGGAAATTCTAGAATTGCATTTTTTAATCTCAATAAAATTCTAAAAAGTACTTGGATTTCCGAGTATATTGTTTTCACTCTCATCAATGAAGTTTTCATAAGCTTCATTCATTTGTAGTTTGACTTCGGCCCTTAGCGAAATAAATTGTTCTCGATAAAAAGATGTATTGTATTTTTTTGAGTTTTTGTGGACTCGCTCTTTCTTTCGAATATTTTTTATAACACTTGATGTGAACCAGGGCGGATATCTACGGGTACGATTAGAACGTAGCATCAGTGAACAAAATTGAGTTTCTATCATTCAAAAAATTACCTTGGGCCCAATAACAGAAACCTGATTGTTTATATACGTCCCCTTCTTTCAATGTGTGCAAGAACTCTGCTTTAAAAGGTTTAATTTTATAACGAATGGGGCATCTTTTGATTTTCTCTCTACTCAAATTTAATTGCCCAGACCTTTCACGCGAACTGATTTGGGGATTGGCACGAATTGAAGCTGAGACATTATCATCTTCATGGTACCTTCAATTTCAATGTGGATTGTCAATAGCTATACGATTCTTCAATATATTTCTGGTTTAAGAAAAAAGTTCATTCACGGAAGCTGCCGTTCCATGTCGAATACGATTTCGTTGCGTATGTCTTCTGTTGAATTCTTGATCAAATTGTCTGCTACTTCAAGCACCATCACCAAATAACCTTATTATTTCAATTTTTTCTCGTAAATTAAATGTTCAATGGGAATTTGTTACTGTTTTTGACGTCGACTACTAAAGAAAGCTAAGTATAAATATTTAATTTTTTTCAATTGATTTTTTTCAAATTTTCAGGCCAAATTCATAAATATAAGTTACTAACTAATTGAACTCTTCAATGGTATTACGAAGAAACTTTTTGGATTGGATTTTTTAGTTTGTCTTTTATTACACTTTAGCAGATTCTCTATTGATTCAGATTGTGGAAGGTTGAAAACAGTGGGAAACATATATTATATATTGTGCTCTACAAATTTTGTTTTTCGTTGGTTTTTGTTCATGGTCTACCGTTGTCTTAAAAAACTAATCGAAGGAGTTCAAGAACTTGCGTGACTCACATGCCCCACCAACTGAATGCAGTTTTTTTTTTACGAATTCGATTGGCTCTCCTTATTTGTATGATAATAGAATATTATTCAACAAGCGAGATATGTAGCCATTACTCCTGAGAATGAAGATTGTCGAGGCAAGCCGGAGGCGAGTAACGTGAATCATTCAAGAGAGTATAATGATCATGTTTCGCGAATACAATACTGTACTTTTTTGACTTCTTGCAGGAACATTTTGAAATAATAATACGTTTATAATTTACCACAAATTCACAAACATTATTAAGTTTCAATTTAAAAAAAGCCAGGTAAATAAAAGGTGAGTGTTCAGTTTTCTTTTCAACACCAGGAAGAGAGAAAGTGGTCTTCCACTCAGACTCTTACTACAAACTAAACTTAAAACTGCAATATAATTACTGACTAGTACCAGAGAATACGAGAGAAAAGCAAGTAAAAAAGATCAAAGAGAGAGAGATAAGATAGGAACCCTTTTTATATTTTATTTTCACTAACGAGGGCAGTGATTTCTTTAGGCCGTGAAACCGCTAGGTTGCATGACGACGCTGTGAGAATTTTATTTTTTGCTCCGAGTTGGGAGATATTTTCTATTTTTTTTTTTCATTTTTGTAGTTCACGCAAATATACAGTCAAGAATTTTTTCAAAGAGAAACACGACCTACTGTAGTCGATTATCTTGAACGTATTCATATAACTAGCAATATTATATGAAAAACTACGTTTGAAAATTTCCTTTCTATTTTGAGCAATGGTGATAAAAAAAGTTTGTCGAGTATTTCTATTTGTATGTCTTTTCTATATATGACTTTATCATGGACATACTTGGGTTGCTTGTATTTCGAAAGTTTGTAGGAGTAGCAAAGAATATATAGTTTATGCCTGAGCCATTCAACTTCTTTGATTTTATGAGGAATTCTCTGCCTGCGTTTTATGCCAAAAATAAGTCTCAAACAGCAATTCTGGATTTTCTGAATACGCTGACTATCCACGCCATCTAAACATGGCCCATAGTTGAATTGGAAAAACACTAATGAATCACACAGATTTTTTTATATTTTGGCCTAAATAGTATTGATGTGGGTAAATCATCTTCAAGCTAGTGTAACTTCTTTTCAACATAATATTAACCTGTTCTTTGAATCTTAATTTTTTATCTAGTATCAAACCCAAGTTTTTGCACTCACACTGAAAGGTATTGTGTCATTTTCCATCCTCAGTATAAAATATATCATTCCTGAAATTGTCGTGACAGAACAAAATAGCACATGACTTTTGAGGATTTGATTTGAGTAGATGTTTATCACATATGTCTTTTATAGATTGTAAGTCGATATTTATTTCTCTGTTAGTTGCATGATATCATCGGGTTCAAAGGTTTTATATATCTGTGTGTAATCAGCATACATGTAGTAGTTACAGTACTGTAGAGCCTCATGGAATGTTGCAGTAAATAAAGTGAACAGAAGTGAACCCAAAATACTACCCTGGAGATCACCGCATGGTACATGAGCAAAATTAGAAGTTTTATCATTCAGAGTAACACGTTGAATTCTATTTGATAAGTATGAAGCAATAAGTTTGCAAGCATTTTGGTCAAACTCCAAGTAGTGAAGTTTAGATAGGAATATTATGTGGTTTATTAAATCGAATGCTTTCAAAAAGTCCAGTAGGATGAATAAATTGCTTTATTTACATCAATACCTTCGATAATGTCATCCGTTATAAATTGTGTAACAACGAAAACTTAACAGAGCCGTTTTTCAATATGAAAAGTAAGATTTTTAAAAAAAGCTCGGACACGTCGATTTCTAAATAAAGGGGGACACCTTTCAAACTAATCAGATTTTTTGTAGTAAGCACCTCCTCGGAGGGGTGCGTCCAACGACCCTTATTTAGATAGGGAAAGTAGGTCGAGTGGCACCTTGTTTTAAAGGTCTTTCGAATACCTTTACAACTCTGTTGAAAGAAAATTATTGTACCGATTAGTTTTCGAGATAATTTAAAGTTTTGAAGGTATTTTTATTGAGTTCACTCTTTCCAAAAATTGAAGTTTTTTTCCAAATATTAAAAAACAAGATAAATAATGATAAAAAAAATGGTTCCTTATTATTAATAATTAGTGGTAAAAGAAATTGTTGATTATTAAATGCGTTTTTTTGCATTGTAGAATTTTTTTAAGAAACGCTTCTAAAAAAAATCATGATTTTCATCAATGATTAGGCTTTCAAAAAAAAATTCAATTATGTTATAAACAATGCATTTGTTTATAACAAATTTCTGAACAATTGATAAAAATTTAAAAAAAATTTCATGTAACTTCTGATAAAACAACATATTAGTAATAATAATAGAAATAATAAAAATTTTTTTCCATTATTTATGGAACTTTTTCAATAAAAATGCCGTAAATTATTAATAAATAACTGAAAAATTATAATTTTTTAATATTTCAAACGGAAATCGATTCTTAACCATTATAATCAGAGCTCTACGAAAGGAAAAAAATTCCACACTCATAGTTTAAAAAATATCACAGTTGCAATATTGATGATTGAGTGATAAAAAATTGTTAATTAACAATAGCGTAATGAATCGAATAATTGCAATAAAAATTTTTTACCAACAGATTATTGTTAATTTATCTTTTGAGTATATGCCTAAATTTTTTCATTCATTAATTTATGCACCCGATTTCGATCTCATTTCAGGGCTCCGGGAAAATTATAAATGTTGGTTCTACTGTTCCGGGCGTCAGGACTTTTTTATAGGAAATGTCTTCCTCTCTTCGAATTATTTTTCGATTTTAAAAATCTCAATTAGTTTTTGAGATATTTCCGAAAAACCAAACTAATTTTTAATTTTTCACTAAATTGTTTATAACTTTTGCAATTTTCATTTCCGAAAGTCCTCCGTTTTCATAAACTTTCTAGACGCTATTCCGAATCGAATGTCATCTCAACCACAATTTTTGGAGACTTCTGAAAAAAGTTCGAAAAAAAAGCACTTATTGACTAGACTATACCATTTGCATTTTACAGGAAGAGAAAACTAATTCATAGATGGCTATTCAAACAAATCTCTAGGATGATAAAATCTGAGATAAAATTTTATGGCGTAATGAGAGTGATTCACAAATAACGGATGGTTTACCAGAAATATTCATTATCACCGGCGACAAGAAAATTCCTTACTACAAAGAGCTAGTGGGCTAGACAGCAAGATTATAGGTCCCTACTTTTTTGAGACATCTTTGACGGGGAAGTAATATTTGGAATTCTTGTCAGAGACTCTAGTTGGGTTAGTGGAAGATTTGCCTTTGAATATTCTCAGAAAATATCAGTATTTCCAACATGATAGAGCTCGGCCACATTGCAGAACCATTTGCAGAGATTTTCTCAATATGACTATGCCAGAAAACAATGATCCTATTAAATAACCACTAAGTTCACCCGAGCTGACCCTTCTCGATTCTTCATTGTGGGACTCCATTAAAAACAAAGCATTTGGTTCAACTTTTGGCAATGTTGACAAACTAAAAGAAAAAATACAGAAGTCTACATAAACTCCACATGAACTCCGATACGTGGAGTTTATGCTTTGGTCCTTACTTTTTTGAGGTAGCTCTGACTGGGAATTGTATGATCATACAGCAATGATGAGGAGAACGTCATGAAACACATGTATTGTAATACATATCAGTATTTGTTATTACAGTGACTAGAGGTCTGTATTAAAAAAAGTTGATGATGAAATCTAATTACCGAAACGTCTCATTGCAAATGGGTTTATATAGGATTATAACAAATATGAAACGTATCATTCGAAATAGAGGCGGAAGAGCCAAAAAACAAAATTCGACAATTCTACCTTTTTGGCACAACCACTTTCATATTCTCGATGTGAAAATACATTATTCTAGTTATCCAAAATAGGAAACTTTAGTTGAATTTAACCGATCTTGTAGGTCTTATCGTCGCAGAAATTGCAATAGTGAGACGAGTTAAAAAAAGGCCTGTATACTGGGTAGGGCGCCCCAAACTATTGAATTTTTCGGGAATTTCCCCATTTCATTATATTTATACTGATTAAGGCTGCAAAAGGAAATTATTTTAGAGTCTTGGGTGGCTAAAAAAGTTTATCATATCGAAAATGTGTTTTTTAATGGAACACGCTATATTTCGTTACAATTTTGAATAAGACAGGAAAAAATAATATGGTTTCTTACAAGGTACTATGTACGTAATTACAACCGTTGCCGGGTTATTGATTTTTTTATGAAAATGCTAGGTACAATTGGAAAATAAATAACATCGAAGTTTATAAAGAATATCCCTTCGAATTCTGACCAAGCATGAAAGAGATATTGGGCTACTGATTTCGATAAAACTCGTTTCTCAATATTATACAGAATGTTGAAAAATCATTGGCCGTTTTTTTATAATTTCGTACAAAAATAACTTTGCTATATCAAATAGAACACCCTGTAGTTTTTTTGCTCTGAACAATATACAATTCAATTATCTTTCATTTCATTTTGGGATTTCCTATACCTAACCTAAATAGTTTTTCAGATATTGACTTTATCAGATAGATCTTATTTCAATGCATTTTTTGAATCAAGATAGGTTTCTTCATTCTCTTTTCAGAAATGACATCGCTTTCACAACAGGAAGTAGCTCGCCTATTCCATGAGAAATTTCCTAATTTACCGCCCATATCTCAAGGAACAATAAGCAAAACAGAGAAGCAGTTTCGCGAGTTTGGTCATGTGGGGCAGATAAAAAA
>WOGR01006206.1:0-13240 GCA_015342045.1 Leptinotarsa lineolata | reverse complement strand
ATTCGGATTGAAGAACTTGATTGCTCTAAGTTAACAGGAAATACCCCATGCAATAGTGAAGCTTCAAATGAAATGATGAGATTGCGGAATGATTCGTGAGAAATACCACATTTCCACAAGGAACTAATTGATACATCGAGCTAAAAAATGAAAATAAATAATAGTTTAAAAAAATGAAAGAACACGCTTTCATAGCTAAACAAACCGAAAAATAGAAATTAATTTTCAATTACAAAGAGTTTGTATTATGGTAGTAGAAGACAAAAAAATCATTCATAGTCAATCATCTCAAAATAATAACATTCAAGTTATTAACAGAATAAATTTATTCAGAGTAGAAAGCGTAAGGTGCTTGATATATTAAATATTACAATCATTCTATCGGTTATTACCTTTGAGAGAAGACTTATGGAATGTAGTAAAATGCACCCCATGCTTTCTTACTCTGAATTAATTTATTCTGTTAATAACTTGAATTTCATTATAATTTTATTTCGAGGTGATGAATGATTGTTTTGCCTTCCACTACCATAATATAGACTCTTTGTAATTGAAAATTATTTTCTATTTTTTGTTTGGTTAGCTATGAAAGCGTGTTTTTTTAGCTTTTCGAACTGTTATTTATTTCCAGGAGAAACAATGAGGAAGTGGCATTCAGACCACATGCCAGACTATCTAATTTCCTTTACAATGCCAAAGATAGATTGGACAAGATGGATAAATCTGGAGTTATATAAGCTCAAGTGTCCCGAGTGTAATGGTGTTTATGTGGGACAATGTGGTTGAAGTTTCTCAAAACAGTATGCTAAACTCGAAAGGTCCTTTAGACTAGGTAAAAATGATTCGACGTTTTCGAACAATTCCTTGGAATGCAACCACAAGTTCCCGAATCTGAACGATACGGAAATTTCGTACTATGCAAGCAGTTATTTGGAATCCTTGGAAATTCATAAGCATAAAAAATGCGGGTGCAATCTGTTAAATGATCAAACCGATCTAGTTTACTCACCGGTTTTCAAATTAGCGTACCCACACTGTCGCAGGTAAAAATAATTCAGGTACCTCGGTTATTAAGTAGAGTGGTATTATATAAGAGATAATGTAATCATTCATTCACAGTTTACTGTGAAAATTTGGAAATGTCCTTATAGGACGAAACTGCAGTAACTTTAGGTACTGCATGATCTCTCACCACGTAGTAACGGCTACATCCATCATTTCATTCTCCATAATAATTTCCATATCTTTCAGATTGTGATAGGGGTAAAAATACCCAAAAAAGAACAGAAAAAATTTTTATTTAAAAAAAAATGTCTTTCGTTCAATATGGAGATGAAATATTTTCATTATTATTTCATTGGTTTACATTAAACAGTAAATTTCCAAGGAGAACATTTCAGTTTTCCCTTTATTACACTTCAACAAAAACTCCATTGATTCAACCCTGTTTATTTTTTAGATTGTGAAAAGTTATGCACACAAAAAAAAAACAGTAAGGAATATTGGCTCATTAACAAAAATGTTTTTCAGAGCTATATATACTCTGATGAAAAAAAAAATTACGCTCTTGAAAAGGTGAATGATTTTAAAGTTCAAATATTACATTTGCTTGTGAATTGAATCATATCCTTGAGAAATAATATAATTCTCCATGAATAATTCAGTTGGAGACACTAGAAACGAGTTAGCGAAAATGTTGAAGGAAATCTAAAAGTACTTTGTTATTCAATATTCGCAATGGAATTGTCTAAATGTCACGAAATATTATTCCATCGGATGATGTCATTCCATCCGGTATTTATAAAAGTAATATAATGCTGTTCCATCTTCTTGTCAAGAAACTTGAATATGCTATATTCCTTGTCAGGAAATGAACCTTTGTCACGGTATAAAAGGAAGTAAATTGTTTACTTCATATTCAAATATGATCCTCATATTCGAAATTAATATATTAATTACCTTGAGGAAATGGAATTTCATATTGGAGGCCACATATGAATACATTTTAGGAATTCAATCCTGATTCAATCCATCAAAAAGAGCTATACTATTTTAATCAAAACATGAAAAAATCACATGCATGCTCCATTATTGGAAATTTCACAATCAATAATTGGAAATTGAATTTCATAGTGAATATGAAAAAAAATGTAGATAAATCCTTAAATGACATATAGAATGTATAATTCATTATGTTTGATCACTTTGAGCAATAGCAACTGGGAATGACTCCAAAAATTTCATTTTACCCAGACGTAATGATTAAAATTGGTATGTTCGAATAAAATATCACTGATCTCTCGGTTCGACCTTTATGCAATCACCTCAGCAGGCGTCGAATTATACAACAAAAAATACGTAATTCGAAGTGACTATATGAAAAAGGTCATGTTCATGGTTTGTGCAATTTCTCTTCTGTTTGCAATATACTTTCTGATCACTTTCACACAGCGGAAATACCCATAATATATGAAGAGTTTATTCATATTGTAGTTTGAGTACGAACACTGAATTTGTCGCAATGAATACCGTGAATGTGTTTCATTTATTCGCATTTGAACATAGCATTCAAAGCAAACTGAGATATTTCCACTATAAAACAAAACAATCTACACTAAATATTTCAAGATTCACTTATCATATCAACGAGCTAATAAATGTGGCATACAAAAATATTGTTTTGGGTTTTGGCTCAGGAAACTTAACGTATTGATTTCAAGACTTTGCTTACTTAGAATTGCTACAATGATGGAAATTCTTTCCAGTCGAAGGATAACAAAATTGCTCAGTCCTGCTCAGTTTTGACACCATTAAACCCACTCTATTGTTCATATGTAAAGTCCACTTTCTCAAAATTATCCAATCATGTAAAATAGAAATGACCGTCAATGTTTTTGATGCGTTATGCAAATGACGAAGATATTTATAACTGATATCAAAAGAATGGTCATATTTTCACAAAAAATTTTCAGTTACTATTTCTGACTGATAAAATATTTTCTCATTATTCAGTTATTCATGAATTTACGAAATGTCCATCACAGCATTGTACAAGGTAATATAAATTTACAGTCCTGAATATATATACCTACAAAACATACTTTCACTATCGAAAAAAGTTATATACATTTATTTTGAAATTGTGGTTTTATAAAATATAAGAAATGAAAGGAAAAATATAAAAATAAAATAAATATACATATATGCATATAAATAAATATAAATACATATATACATATAAAATATTCACTCACTGCACAGAAACATTAATATACTCTCCATAAAATAAGCAAACAGCATCATAAGGCCAAGTGTTTGTCTTTATCTTTTTTTTTTCTCGTGTGAAAGTAGAGTAGAGTATGCCGAAGTAGTTCAAATCTACTTCATTTTCATTCTTTACCATTGTTGATAAAGGGCTGTGGAATCCATAGTTACGGTAATGGTGTTTATTATGAAAGGTGTCATCCTCCACCTATTACCAGAGGTAAGAATTTTGAAATAAATGTGAGACAAGAAATCTGGAGAAAAAACTTCACTAGCTAGCAACTTGGATGGAATGCATGAGCCAGTATCAATTCTTCTGTTCACCAGAGTAGTTATATTCAAAGATGAACATAGGGCTGGATAGTCATAATCATAATTCTCCACATGAATTCCTAATTTGTATGCAGAAAATCATGAGAATTTGTGTTGAACCGTTTCCAGCATATCAATATAAGTTTGATAGTGAGGGTTCCATACCGCCGACGCATAATCTAAGATTGAACGAACAAATGCACAGTGGAGAACTTTAAAGGCGTTGACTGAAAGGTCTCTGGATACTCTCTTGATGTAACCTTTCATCCAACGTGCTTTCAGGGAGATCATTATTACGTGTTGTATCCTCGATACAACCTTTTTTGAAGATTGGTCTTATTAAGCTGTATTTCCAGAAATCTGGAACATATTAAAAATTAAATGTTTTGGAATACTCACAGAGTATATGCACCTCTTTGAAAAGTATGAAGGGATTCCATCAGGACCACAGCAAACACTATCTTTCAGGTTTGAAATTTCATCAAACACTGCGCCCAATGATACTTCACACTTGACATTAACATTACGATGATACCTTACATCCGGAATATTATTATCTGATTTAGCCTATACAGGTGATAAATGTTCAGCAAATGAATTAGCAGTTTCAGACTCACTCTTGCTTATTTTATTATGCAAGTACATTTTATGTGGGATATTGTATCTTGATTTTTCATTAACGTAACGCCAAAAGGACCTAATATCAGCTACAAAGTTTTCTTCTATGTTAGATAGATAGAGGTGATAGCACTCCTTTGGAGACAATTTATACTTATTTCGTAGATTTGAGAAACTCATATAATCCTCATGATTACTCGACTGTTTGAAGGATTTATGGGCATTTTTTTTGAAATATGCAGCTTCTTAGCTCAGAGCTATACCAATATGGAAATTTTGGATTTGGTTTTAAAATATTAGTAGGAATGTAGGTGTGCATTAGAGCAAATAGTATATCGTACAATTGGGCAATGGTAGTATTAATGTCATTCACATCCAAGTTATTATCCCATTCAATCATGGATAAGTGGAAATTAAATTAATCACCTTTTTTGAAATCGAAAACAGCTTCCTCGGTTACATCGAAAAAACAGGAAGTATGGTGTATGCTGTTATGCTGTAACAGATCAATAGCTGGGAGCACCGTAACTGATTCCAGATTAGAAAAAATTAGATCAAGTAGAATATTACGACTCCTGCGAACACCGTTGTGTTGAAACAGGTTTAACAAACTTAATGATTCACATAAAGTTAAAGCCGGTGAACTTATAGGACACTGAACAGTATTCCTAGATTACCATTGGACCTCACAGCCTGAGGTAGGTTATAATCATCAGCAATAAAAAAATTATGGTTAACATTGCTTTGCATTGATTTTTAATTTTCTTCTGCATGTACCAAGTATTTATCTACAGTAGAGTTTGGAGGGATGTAGTTTCCACCAATGATGATTTTGCTTGTACCATATACTATTTGCACAAAATACTGCTCTAAATTTACGTTCGTCTCAATCAGTTTTGGGTTCAAATCAATTTTAATCGCTAATAATATGCCAACACCTCCTTTTTTCTCACTGGAGTGAGTCGATCTATCGCAGCGGAAGATAGAGTAACCTTGAATTGATGGTTCTAGTATACTTATATCATCAAATAACCAAGTTTCCGATAATATTATCACATCATAACTACTTTGAAGGACAAAATTTTCTAATTTTTGAAGACTAGATCAAACCTTCTACATTTTGGTAGTAGCAGCAAATCCAGCATCATGATTTAGACCTCGGGTAAGAGATCCACGGTTTCTCCTATCACAGTTGAGGGTACATTTACTTGGCGTTTTTTTACTTAGGTTTGTTCAATAGTTAATTTTCCGGATTAGATAAGGATTTGATGTAGAGGATCCTGCTGTGTTACTCTCAGAAATTTCAATGTTGAGTATTTCAGAATGCCGTGTGGAAATTTTGTCGGATGAACCAAATACCTTTGTGAAAATGCCATCAAGGTATGTCAGGATGTATTCAATAGGCGAGAAAAATATTCAATTGAATCTTTATTGTACATTGGTGTGAAAATGAGTTGATAATTGGGTGTATTAGACCTTTCCAACAATTTTTTTATTCCTCAACCATGACGTTTTATACATAGTCAAAGTAAATATCATCCTTAAAATAATATAATATGGACAATTGGGCTCCGGTAACGTTTTCCTATACAAAAGAACCTATTATCATACCTGAATAGCCTCTGAAGGATTTGAAGGTAAGTCATTGGTGATAATCATCTTGATCTCAACTCATGAGTTGGTTCTTTTCGGAAGAGTTTCTTCTCTGAACTTGGAATGAATGTCCTTCGTTTTCAGTTGAGTTATCTGTTTTGATGCAGGAGTACTGCTTATTCAAGCAAAAAATTAAGAGAAAAAAAATATCAAAAATGGTGCACATAACTTTTCACAAGTAATCACTGATGTGACATATACAGAGCATCACACTATCCGTTACAAAAAAATCCTGTTTAGGATTGAGCTACCTCAAATGGAGCTCTGTCTGATGGTTCTGGATAAGAATTATTCAAAGAACAAAATTGAAAGTTCAAAAGTTCTTGTATTTCAAGAAGCGACCAAATATATTTCAATTTGTAATATTGATCTATAATTTGGCCGAAATAATTTTTTTCGTTTGGCCTATTTTGTACATGATTTGATTTCGGAAATGTGTAAAGTATTCACTGAAGAATCAAAGTGTAGAGTCACCCCCATACAAACAGCTAAATGCATCTAGAGTTGACTGATTCTGTACCAGAAATAGCATGTTGAAAGGTGATATCTTGTTTATTCCTAGATCGCATAGGATTTTATTTTTTATGGTCTTCATTCATAAGAGGCCGGCAGCTGTTTACCATAATAACAGATTATAAGCCGATTCTCCACCATATTTCTTCATATAACGGGTTCCTCAAGGCTTCTTTGAGGAACCCGCACTAGCTGTTAATTTTGAGGTTTGTCATTCTCAGCTGGTAACCGAAAGAACAAAATTCGAACAGACTCCCAACCAGTTTTGAACATATGAGGTGAACCAAATATATCTCAACAGAGAGCCTCGAGAAATTCCAATTCCGAGTTTCAATTCAGTAAATATACAGGTCTATTCAAATTCGTTTTTGTACATGGCTATCTCGTAAATGATAAGCGATAGAGTGTCGGGTAAATTTTGACAAAGTTGTGAATTTTAGAGACCTATCCAATGATGTGAAAAAATTGAATTTAGTTTCTTTGGTCCCGGAGATATACAGGAAAAACGGAAAAACCTGAAACATCCCAAATTATTTTTTTGTCTGTATCTTCTTTATTCGCAGACATATTGAAAATCTGTCCACATTTTGCTGGTGGCAATTGATGTGGGCTATCAGAATATATTCATGAATCTTTTATGAAGGGTGTAATGTGACTTGGGCCACCCCCATCTTTGAATTCTTAAATACGGAACTGTACTTGTTGTTGTGGTTTTTGAATCGTCGACGTTCACGTCATACTGGGATGTTTCGGTAATTTATTATAATTGGGTGAATTATTCCCTTTCAATTTACGGCTCTGTATATTGGTTAACTGAGTTAAATGGAAACACAATAGCAACTTTCACGTCTCCTTTTGTACCATATAGTTTTTCGAAAGTTTTGTTTCATTTATAGGTACCTATTCATATTTTTTCACATTTCCATTGCTCTGAGCGTTTTCTACAATGAACTTCGAATAGCAAAACCTATTCATTTCTCTTTTTGCTCATCAAAATACATATAATATATTTTTGTTGTAGATATGTTTCAGATAATCATAAAAGGTTTTGCTATTCGAAGTTCATTGTAGAAAATGCTAAAAGCAATAGAAATGAGGAAAAATATGAATAGGTATCTGAAAATGGAAAAAAAAACTCTACGATACAAAGAACGACGTGGAAGTTTTTTCAATTAAATCAATCAACCAATTTCCAAGGCCGTAATTCAAAAGGAAATAATTCACTCAATTATAATAAAATATTACCGAAACGTTCCAAAATACAAAATATTGTTTGATTCCTCAGTAAGAAGTGAACGTCGACGAACCAAAAACCACAACGAAAATTACAGGTCCGTATTTAAAAATTCAAAGATGGAGGTGGCCGAGGTCAGATGACACCCTGTATAAAAGAATAATAGATATATTCTGATAGCCCGCATCAAATGCCAATAGCAAAATGTGGACAGATTTCCAATATGCCTGCGAATAAAGAAGATACAGGCAAAAAAATAATTTGTGACTTTTTGGTTTTTCCTGTGTATCTCCAAAATCAAAAGAGCTATATCCGATTATTTGACATCATTGATTAGGTCTCCAAAATATGCAACTTTGCCACGATTCAATCGACACTATATCTCTTATCGTTTACAAGATACCCATGTACAGAAACGAATTTTGATAGCCCTGTATATGTATTTCTCTCTTGCGTCGTCTTTGTCATAACTCATCATTACTTTCTGTGAATGCATTATTATATAAGAAGACATATAAATGAAAAGCGAACATCATACTGGTATAGTATATTCAGTAAGATTTAATTCTAAATGAAATCGAAGGTGCGGTTTATATTGTAGAATATCTCAAACGCGATCTCGCCGAATTTTTTTTTAGAAACTTTCAGTGTGCCAGACCCCAACGGTTTATTTTCATAATTATTATATCCATCGAATACAACTCAAAGCCCAGCAAAATTTATTTTTCTGAACAATATAAATAATTTCGTCAATTATTCAAATAATATAAAAAAATCGCCGCAGCAAACATCTAAGTTGCTTAGACGAATATTTTTGAATTTAAACAAAGTTATGCACAACTCATTTGGTTGTGATAACTTTATGGAAGTACTGGGGATGCGTCTCGGAATACCCGACAGAAATCTAACAATTTAATCTAAGTTGAACAATTCATTATTGAAAGTGTTCAACTTGGGAGAAGCTTAGGTTATCGATGAATATCAATATCCCTAGGAGCGTAGGGCAACACCGATGTCTCGTCAATACCGTAAGAGTGCCGTAGATGGTAATAAAGCACTCTTAGGGCCGTGTTATGTCCATGGATATAAGTCAAGACCAAATATGCTGGACTTGCTGACAGCAAGTGCATTAGTGTCTTGGACGCCTCGCGGAAGGCTCTGTATATTGTGTCAGGAACCTCTTTACCCATTACACTACTGCGGTAGATTGAGGTGTTGATACCGTCCTGGCATGCCATGATGAACCCTTCAGTTTCCGACTTCAGCCCGCTTGACCTGAGGAAAACGAAAGTCAGGCGCGACTCTGGCTTGATGTTATCATATAGCGAGTTCGCCAGAGAGGTATCAGTTGTTCAAGGCATTTCACTATTTTTTTGGGTACCGCAAGGCATCTGAGCAAATCCAAGATGAGCTCATGCGATGTTGTATCAAATGCTTGCGGTAATTGATCCAGGCCATAAAGAGATTACGCTTATATTGTATCGGGTCCTGCGTTACACATCTATCGATGAGCAGGTTCTCTTCACATCCAGCGACTCCTCTCTTCGACCTTTCCTGCTCAAACATTCGTTCGAACACTCGCTCAACTGAGGTGAGTATTCGTGTGTATAAGATGCTTATGAACAACTTATAACACAAATTTAGGCATGTTATAGGTCTTTAATTCTTATAAATCGACAAATCTACGCTTTTGAGGATGAGAACTGTCCGCTCCCCGACAAACCAATACGGAATCGGCTGATCTCCGTCCAGTAATGAGTTGAAAACTCTGGCCAGATGGCGATGGGTGCTTGGTAGCTTTCTACACCAATAAGTGTTCAGCCCATCTGATCCTGGAGCAGCAAAGTTCTTGGAGCCCGCAAGGGTTCTTCGAACATCATCCTGGATTATCGGATTGCGCAGTTCGTTGAGCTCAGGCTGTCGAAGCCCTCTGGTGAGAGCTTCAAACTGCGCTACGGCTGGAGTGTCTGCGGGTGGCTGCGGTTGTTTATAGATATCCTTCCAGAAGAATTCTAGCTGATCAGCGGTCGGCGGATTATTCACAACACGTGGCGGCTCTTGGAATAAGTGAGAAGGTTTCTCGCGCAACCTAAGGTTTTCCACGATACTTGTCGCTCGCCTCACTAGTGACTTCTTAACTTCCAATAGCATTTGTATCCTATCAAGGTAGTGCTGTTTGGTGCTCAACAGCATGCCATGACTCAAAGCCAACAGGACTGTTGGCCGCCCTTTAATCCATCACACATTGGATACGAGACGCACCTTTTCTTGCCGACGTGATCTTAGCGTCAATCTTGTGTAAACGCTGTTCAATCTTCCGAACCGCAAAGCCGGAATTTCGCCCTTCCGATTCGGAAAGCGATTAGACGACGCTATACACGGCCGTGTTGTTTTGTCAGATGTCAGCCTCTTCTGTTAGAACACTATGAACCTCTGCATCCAAACAAGATGCGGAGGTTCATAGGGGCTTGATTCTGTGGAGCGCCTTAAGTCTTCTGATTGTCTCCATTGGTGGCATGATGCGAGTCTCCTCTCCAGCCGTGCCAACAGGTGGTCGACCTGTCACTTCTACCACTTCGTTGACAGGCATTCTCACAAGCATTCTCGCCATTTACCTCCTTCGCGCTGGCTCACTACTCTCGTAACAATGCATAAGGCTATCTCTTAGCTCATGTGTCAACTCAAAGCATCCGTTGTCATTGCCAGGGTTGTCATCGGAAGGCAAATCATCGTTATGGGCCCCACCACATTGCCTCTGACCCCTCTGAGTGGGTTGATTGTGGGGGCCTCGATTTTCAGGAACCGAGTTTTGGGTCTACCGGGTGGTTAGCCCTGAAGACCCACGGCCGGCACCGGAAGGAGAATAGTGTTCTCCCTCCCGGGTGCGCCTGGGCAGCTGGTCCGATTTTTCACCAGTTGCTCGGATAAGTGGTGGTGCAACTCACCAAAGGCCTCAGATGTTGATGGCCTCCCTGCTCAGAAATTATTATTATTATTTCCACACCGTAGCATGCAATGGTCAGGCCCTATCCCCCGAAGCCCCGATACATTCGGGAGGACGCGCCAGCATCATCAACCAACGACCACTTTCAACTCCGTCGGGTAGGTGATCATTGGGTCCGAGAATCATATGCCCTGAGCAAGTGCAATGAGCCAAGAATGACAGCCTTCTGCATCTGTCTGGCTGAGATTTTAGCCTAAGTGCGGCAAGCCGGTATAATTTAAAGATTCGAGTTAGAGAGGGCGTCATTCCACCAAGGACTCCAATAATCAGAACAACCATCTTGACAAAGTTGCCTGAATATAGTCTGCGAAGTTCGAAGAGAAAATCTCGATATTTTATCCGTTTTTACCACTTCTTCTCGGACGATATTCGTCTCGCCAGGAGCTGAAAACTCCACGACAAATATCGTCTTGCTCTGGTGGTCGAGAAGGACTACATTAATATTATTATTATATATGTGAGGTATCAAAGCAGTGACGCTGAGGATATATAGAAATCCATAATATAGATGATGCGGAGGTATACTTGTTCAATTCTTGTTATTGATAAATTGTATTATATAATATTATTGAACAAACCTTTCGTTAGGAGATTCTGTAATGTTCCGAAGATCATTTTCTTCTTGTTTCATCCATTTTTTATAATCGCTTCCAGGAGAGATGATAGTTTTACGTTATATGCTCACTATCACCAGTAAATATCGATCGCTGAGTCATGTGATGAGAGGCGTTTGTCCAAAATACGGCTAGCGCTATGCGTCAAAATGAGGAGAAAGGAAAGCCAGACATACTTCCATAAGAAGCTAACACTCAAATAAAAATGAAAAATACGAAGCTGTTTCTTAGACTCACGAGAAGACGACTACAACTATATTCCATTTTCACCATTCGATGGTATATGAAAATTTTGAGGAGAGTGGATGGATAAGTCAATAAGACATTATGAAGTTTTGTGACAGCCTGATTCATTTCCGACTGACTTCTTCTGTAGCAATTACAAAAGTTGATTTGTTAACGGAATTTTTTAATTGAAGACTGCAGAAATGTTATATACCTTAAACTGAGGTTTTTTTAAATGATAATTTAAGTGATCCCCTTTGACACAATTTCGTCATCTGCCATGAAATGATATCGATTTCAATCGTTTGTTCAGTGAAGGATTGATATTTCTGGAAACATATGAAATACCTGGTATTCAAATAAGGCACGAGTTAATCGGCTTTTAATTCAAACGGTATCAGAGATTATGTAACGGAATACTAGTTGTTTGTAAATTGCAACATCAGTATCGTTAAACTCGAAATAATTGGTTACATAACACCCATTTCTGCCCTCAAAAATATTGATGACTCGTAAAAAATGAACATCAAACCTGCAACACTAAAAGTGCAAATTAATGTTGGGGATAATAGTTGACAGTTTACACGCTTCTTTCCCAATGAGCTATCTAGGTCGTTGGGGTGATATCTTTTGGAATTGAAATTATTTTTTTATGACTCCATGAACACTTTCATACACATTTGCAGTTATGTGCAGTTAATGTTGCATAACTGAGTACTCGAGTTTGATGAAGGATTGCCACCAAATAAAATTAAAGTTATTGTCAATATGAACATTTGGCTCATTGCTAAATTTTTGCGCTAGATATGAATGCAACATGCATGGCCGCAGATCACATTAATGCTTACTCAATCTAAAAGGATATGCCAAGGAGAACCATGTTCATCAATTTTTATATCTTAATGAAATTGAGAAATTTGAAGAGAAACCAAACAAGTCTTATGAAATGTGCATACGTAGTGTTGGTTATTCACAATTATGTATAGTAATTACTATTCGAAAAAAAAGTTTTTCAGAGAGATAGATGATTGATGAAGTTTTCATTTCGATTTTTCCACCTGATATAAAATAATGACCATAATAGTAGTAACAATTTTCATTTCAGAAGAGGTAAACTTTACAGGGCTTTTCATGATGAACGTTAATTAGCCGTTTCTGACAAACTATTGAACGGATGAACCTAAAAATTTCACAGAATGCATAAATCAATATGACCTACACGCCTTGAATATTTCAGACAAAGCGGCGTCGTCGCCTCTACTATAAAGTAGTGGCCTCTTTGATTTTTCGAATGGAACGCCCCGTATATAATATCATATTATGATTCATATCACTTTGTCAACGAATTCATATAATATTTTCCTATACCTATATACAGGGTGTTCTATTTGAAAAAATTGAGTTTCACCCATTTTTTCATGAGATCAAAATATCTGCATTTTATGAAGACCCTGTATGAGGCAAATGAAAATATGACTTGGAATGAAGATCCCCATAATATCACTCCACTCCATTTCAAAGTTGATCGTTTTAGTGCAGGAGAGGTCAAGATTATCAGCATTTATAAAAGTTCATGTTTGGTAAAAAAAATATCGAAATTGATTCATATCTTCTGAACGGTGATAGATAGGTATAGAGAAATAGTATATGAATTAGTTGACAAAGTGATAATGAATCATAATATGATATTATATACGGAGTATTCTATTTGAAAAATCAAAGAAGCCGCTACTTTATAGTAGAAGCGACAACGCCGCTTCGTCTAAAATATTTTAGGCGTGTAGGTCATATTGACTTATGCAT
>WOGR01006205.1:0-13242 GCA_015342045.1 Leptinotarsa lineolata | reverse complement strand
TATATATATAATTTTAATATCCTTTGGTGTTCTCTCATCTCATTTTCAATTCCGTAAAAGGTAGTCCAAAGTGGCCAGGGATCGCTATAAATGGCATTTATAGATATGAAAGAGAAAAGGCCGGGTACGTTAGTTTTATTATTTTGCAGAAAATTGTCAAGACGAAAGAGCATTCTTCAGCAGACACCTGAGTTCATTTTATGGCGGCTATATTCTCATTTTATTTCTGTTTTATCGTGATGCGCGGACGAAAAGACGAAACGCCATCGACGATCTCACTCCTGCGAGTTATATATTGACAATAAAGGAAACAGAACCTTAGTGTATTTTGTCCGCGAATATAAAATGTATGGAATAATTTATTTCTGCATGGATATAAGAAATAACTTCGGAATTGGAGAGCAGTGGATCACTGGAAGTTGATACAGCGAAAGACTGTTAATTTTGCAAGCATTCATGTATATGAACGAAAGTAGAGAATGTTGATATCCTTTTTCAATAACAGTCATTTGCACAGTTTGAGCAATCCTTCACATGACCGGTTCACTTTTCTCTGCAGTGTTCATTAGGACTGAGCTACTGTTACTGTTATATATCTTTGAAACAAGTGTTATTCAGCTACTTGAAAAAAATGTTTACAATTCAATCATGAAAGCAGTCAAACTTTCGAAGGAAGGCACTTGTACATATCATGAAATGCTCTTAAATAACTATCAACCAAATAAAAAAGCAATTAGACTTGAAGGCCTCCAGAGAAGATCGAGGATATGTCCCAAGCTACGAAGAAAATGCATAACTATATATCAGATGTTTCCAAGAGTCAAATAGTTGATTTGTCTCTCAATAAAAAAGCTATGTAGCTGTCTACTTCTTTATCATCGAAAAAAATGTAGGACACTTCCATATATTACTTCCATATATACAAGTATGAAATACCCAAAACATTATAAATTGGAGTGAATCTAATGTGATGGAGAGAACAATGATGGTGGCATGCAATGGATAACTTTGAAAATCTCAAAAAGTGAACCTTAAAGTACCTCAGAGGTCGGTTCTTGGATCGTTGTTGTTCTTATTATGTATGAACATTCTGTCACCATATATAACAGAAAGAACTAATTCATTTCCTAGTATGACCGAAATAAATTGTTTTTTAACATATCCAAATTGATTCCACTGAAATTTCACTCAAGACGCAATATAGTTGAAGAGACATGTATACCTGAATATATTCCTTTTGAAAATAAAGTCAAATATCTTGAAACACGTGTAGACTACAATTTAAATTCTGATTCACATACAGAGCAAGATAGCAAAACTCTGAGTGAGGCCTATTGCGGCATAAACCAGATAAAACAAAGTTTGAATGAGACTGACTAGCGTAGTCTTTACTATGCCATGATATATTCAAATATATCTTGGAATATCATGGATTGAAGCAGAAGACCTTCCTCTTTGAGGTCCAGAAAATATTATTGAGCTCATATTTAGCACGACTATTCTTCATAATTGCCGATTTTTTCCGAGCTAAAAAAAGTTGACCGCTCGTGACATGACAACTGATCAATTACCCAATTTTTTCAATTTTTTTTATTACAACTCCAGTGAGACTTGTAGTCACTCTGAGAGACGTGTCCATCCACTTTGAATTCCATGCCTCTGACGCAATATTTTAAATTTTATTCTGTGACAAGACAATTGACAGTTGACTTGGACATGCCCTTTCACAATTTGTATTTCTGAAAATAATTTTATAACAGGTTTAATTTTATTTGAATCATTCCCTATTTTCACTACGTACTGGTGTTTATCAAGTGTTCATACTTTATGAGTGTTAGTTTATCCCTCAGTTTATTGGGAAAAATATTATTTCTCATGCTTCTAATATATAACCTGACCTTTCTTGGGTTTTTTCCCCACAAACTTCGGCAATCGTTTATCATCTACCTTGTTACTATAGAGTTCCTGAAAAAGAGCTAATAAAGTCTCAAAAGATTGAACAGAGCAAGTTTAAGTTCAAGTGAAAACACCATACCCTTTTTCTCAACTCATGTGAACCTATGACTTCATAGGTCGTGTGGCAAGTAACCGACGCAAAAACTAGCACCTATACAACGTCTTCCATTTGGAAGGAAAAGCAGAAATTAATTTCAATTGGTCTGGACGAACACCGATAGACCGGTTTCGGAGTACTTCCTCCTCGTCAGTACCAGAATATCCAAAACAAACACAATTGTTTTCAACTAGTCACAAGTTCCATCTGCAGTTGATTTAGTAGGATGTACCACTGCGCCACCTGCAGACAAAGTCCGGAAACAACTCCACAAACACGTACTCCGGGATAGGAGTCAGATGAATGAATATCTTCCAGTGAGGTGGCCACGACCAAATGAAATTAGTTTCTGCTTTTCATATATAGGACGGTACTTGCGACGAATTTTCCAAATGGAGGACGTTGCACTGGTGCCTGATTAATTTACTTCAGCTTTCTGCGCGGCATTAGCTGAGTTAGTAGTTGTTTTTCCGTCGGGTATCTGCCACATGTACCTACAAAGTCGTAGGTTCACATGAGAGGCAACGGTAATATCTATATAAAAGTAGTTGTTTCGAAATGATTTTTTCTTTCGTGTAATTCAATGTTTATATGACACTAGTTAATTCGAAAGGGATTTTTTCTTTCAGTTTATATCCGAAAGTTACTTTTTGTATGATCTTCACATAATTTTCTCTCTTTCTTTCTTTGGAAGTCTTGCACATTTTTTGTATAAAGATGGAGAAGTAGAAAACCAAAACCGTTCTTTCTCGATAATGAAAAGTCATTCAAAACCTAATTTTCGATTCTTTAGTTTAATAAAACAAAATTTTAATTCTAATTTTAATTAATTTTTTTTTCTGTGCAATAATGTTATTTGGAATGGAATAAATAAATAATTTGGTTCACTTCTCCATCTCATTAGGATTAAAAAACTCTTTTTTTTCACACTTTTCTCGTTTTCTTATAGGGTTGTAAAGGGCGATTTGTGCTTTCATTTGAACAAAATTGACATTGTTCCATCTTCGATATTCTATCAGTTTTCATTTTGTAGAATTTATCGAAAGTGTTTCCATGTTTCTGTTCAAACTTCAAAATTTTATTGCAGACAAAATTACTTACATATGACATTTGTACATCTGAATAATGAAAAATTATCAATATAGATTATGCATATGAAGTGTATTAAATTCAAAAGTTGTCTCTAAGAATATCTCAAAAACTATCTCAAAAGTTCAAATGGAATCAAAATAGGTTGATTTTTGCAAATTCAAATGAATGTGAATATATATTCAACTAATTTATCTCCTTCAAACAGTTTGTTGGAGATTCTTGTGTCATTTGACCTCACCGATAAACCGAATTGAAGTATTAACCATCCTCTTCATCCCTATATTTATACGTTATGACTCGTCAAAAAAAAAGGAAGAAAATTTTTTATGTACTGAGGGGAGAATAGTGGGGAAAAGGGGCTGAATTTTTTCTTTTTTCATCCAAATCAATCTCAAGGATTTTTTGTGAAGGAGATATTCTGATTCATGATGCAAGATATTATTCCAAAACTGAATAAAAGTTTTCAAATCCAACATTTAAACTCTTCAAAAGATTTTCTCTAATAATTGCTGGAGGAAACCTTTTGGTAAGGCTATAGTAGTTATGAAAAGAAAAAAAAGGATCGATAACATTCAATACCAAATGATCTAGTAGAATTAAACTGAAGACGTTTATTTAACTTAGTTTAAGTATCTAAACACTCAAATCTCACCTTTACACAATTTATAAACTTCAAACCATTTCCGCCGACTTTGATTTCTATCTTTGTTTCTTTAAATAGCTCTGGACAGCAGTCACTACAATGAATGTCATTTAAGAGAGTCGATTCGAAAGCAAAACTAAAAGTGAATGAAATAATTTATGACATCCAACCAACGGACTGTCCTCATATACGACAACATCCGCTCCCGAGCTAAAGAAAATAACTCGATTTCGTAGAGATGTATCTGAAAAGTTGTGGGATGACATCAGGACCGGTTCTGGGATTTCTATCATAAAAATTTTACATTAGCCAAAGTGAATGTGAGCTTGAAGACAAAATCATTAAAATTAATGGAATAGTGCTCGAGAAGAATAAATAGGTGAAACCTAACGGTGTCCTCTGCATAACACTTGGATATTAAATTTATTTTTTCCAACGAAAGTGTATGAAGTCTTGCAGTGGAATGAGAGCCTAAGAGGATGCACTTGAACTTTGATGAACCTAGAGTTACATCGAGACTGGGAATACCGTGGAGAACTGGAGAAAATGATGCCCCGTAATAGATTGGCTCTGTTCGGAGTAGCAGGACAACAGGCAACGATGAAGCTAATAGGTATGCTATACACTGATGATCAACTTCATATATTCCCCCCAGATGTGGGAAAAAATCTTTGGTAGGTACCAGAAAAACAGTGCTGGTAAGATACACCTGGAAAAGCACACGAGATGATCTATATAAAGGAACCATACTAAATAGCTGCTCCACACAGCAGGATCGGCTCAGCAGATCTTTGGGATCTGGATAAGTATGCATAGAAATCCTGGTTTTAAAAATGATTCGCTTTCGTTTTGTCGAAAACTCTCGACGCGATAAATGAGATTAATTCAACTTTGTGCACATGATGATAGATAGAATAAGAATCGTGTCCAAATGTAAACATTGCTGTACGCTCCGCTCCTCTGTGAATGGAATGCCGAATCATATGTGGCTGTGTTCATCCTTAAAAAAATATGCTCACCTCACTTTATTTGGAAGGAAATTGAAGATTGAGTCCAGGGAATCCAATTGTTCGAATGAGTGTCATGAAAAGATGGCTGCAGGGATACTATATTTTCTAGCGGTTCATTGCCTCAGTGGTACTGCACCCAACCTCGACCAGGACAAATCATGCTTGAGGAAGCTTTTTTATAGCGATACGCGTGTTGCGGTTTTGTAAACCTTTTAGAGTGAAAATCAAAATAAATTTCATTACTAGGATTTGAGAATATTTCCATTAGATTATTCTCCAATTGTAGTATTCCTTCACGATTTGTATTATGTTCACTTTTCGTTTCAGTGTTACCGTAGATCATTTTGAATATTTTTACTGTTTTCATTCTGTCACATCAACTTGGATGAAGCACAGAAAAACAATATATGCATACTGCGTTCTTACATTTCTTAGCACAGCACTTATGTAAAATAAATGTTTATTTCATTCATTGGACCGGCACTCAGCACCATCTTCAGCCGAATATTTGAGAGGAGCTGTTTCGGTTGGATTTTTCCTCCAGATTCGTCCATGAAAAAACTCCTGTGAATAATCTATACATTTTGTTAGGAGTTCTATTTGATATATTTTCTTCACTCATTACTTATAAATAAAAAAAAATCAAATTGAGTTATATACTGATTTTCGTTGCATATTTTTTATGTATCAAAAAAATTTCGGATCGTTCAGACTTTGTGTGGTAAAAAATGTCGTAGTTTTTCATCAATATCATCCCTTCAGCCGAAGACGGTACTGGAATCCTGCAAAACGTTAGTGGCAAAATGTGCCGGCATCAGCATGCTAAGATGCATGAATAGCTGCGTTTCACAGAGACTAAATCTGTCCCGAGATGTTCATTCATAATCGTCTTCGCTTCTATGAGTGCACCCGGAAGGGACACCTTGCCAAAGTTCATTCACAGATACACTCGAATATATGCAATCCGGCCGAATTCTTCGGATTATTTTGGACACGTAGGTAACCCCGCTAATTGTCGAGCGGCGAGGAAGGGGAACAGGTTGGGTCAGTGCCCCAAAGATTCTTTTGTTTTCCACACAAAACAACTAAAATTCTCTTGGTCTCGGAATAGACGTTCTATTCCTGGACCTAGATACTTTGGGACTAAAATTCACGTTTCTGCGGTAAGTGAAAGTACATTGAAATATGAAATTGAAATTGGCTTGTTTATATAATACTCGCTTCATACGAATTTATAGAGAACCCATTAGAATTTAAGGTAATTTCAATACTTTTTTCCAATATTTGTAGTGGTATCAGTTAAGAAGTTACACTACTTATAGGAAACTAATTGAACTATTAAAATTCTCGAGAGAATATAATGATTGTCACTATAACAATGAAAAGGTGGAAAAAATAGGACAATTACTGTCTTTATTTTCCAGAGAGGCATAGACTTTCTGTCAAAATAACCATGATGAAATACCTACAGCAACAAGTTATCCTGATTATCATAAATTGAAATATACTTTGTTACGTATCTGCCGTATTAAAGATCTGTTCACCTAAGTAGCATTTACCATTCACCTGCCTGCTGAATCATTGCAGAAAATTTGAAATACTCTTTCAATCATTCAAAGTAATATTCTCTTCAATATGAACGAAAAAAAGTGTGATTATATTTGTAGCATATCCTGTTTGCAATTTTATGCCCTTCAGGGTACTACATCTTCTTCAATCATACTGGTTGCCACCGACCAATGATTCAACACCATTCGTCCACTTCGTTTACACTTTGGAAAGTTGGAGTAACGTTGTACGTGAATCCACCGTATTCTCCTCTACTCAGCAATTCCCAGATCCACCATTTCCACCTACGAAGCGGAAGTCACCCATCGGAAAATTTCAAGGAAACAAAAATATTTCAATTCACTAAATACGATGGATTGCATTAGGCGACGACCTCAAACTTCATATGTAGACCATTTTCTCCAAAAAAAAACGCATTGAAATACCATATTTGAGTAATAAATATTGTTGGTTGTATAAACCACTTGTATTCACCAAATCACCCTTTTAACTAGCATCCCTGTTAATATCTTGAGGTTTCGAAGAGCAGAAATGCATTCTTTCATATTTTTTATCAGATTCAACTTAATAAAAACAAATTTGGGGTGCAAAACTCTCGTACAAATAAATTGAAACTTCCGTTGTGAGGAAAGCAACAATATGTATTTCCTGTAGCCTTTTTGAAAAGAAACTCTTCAGTGAGATATGTAGCAGATTCAAGCAGTTTATGTGAGAAGAAGAGAAAAATTCTTATCACTAATCTGATTGAACTGGAGAAAATATACTGTTGTACTACTAGAGATAAATAATTAAAACATTTAGAGTATTTGTTTTATATAGCGTCTTTGCAGGATTTTTGTCAATATTTATATACTCCACCAAAATATTGTGTCTATGTTTAGCAGAATCAAGAATTTCGAAAATACCTATATGATAATAATAATAAATGAATTTATCGACATCCAAAATATCATGATACAATATAGAGAAAAAATACAAATGTGTCAATAGGATACAAGATGGAACAGAGTTCATTCTTCCTCTTGCACCTTACAAAAAAAAATAAAACAAAAAGATATAAAATGACAAAAAAACAAAGGCTTGAATTGTAATTGAAACTGTGATAGCATGTACAATATTGAATTTAACTGAAGAGAGGAGATGAGGCAGATATCGGTATAAACATAAGAATAATACAAATATTTTAGCTATTGTAAACAAGTGCCATGTGTCGTAGAAGATAATCGGGTATTATTGCTTGTTCAGAAGATGTTCTTTTATGCAGTATCTGAAAATGGTAATAGATTTCGATCGAAAGGATGGTGCTAGGTTGTTATAGAATTCAGCTATTGTATATGTGAATGACCTTTTGAATAGTTTAATGGAGTGCCTAACAACGTGGATCATTTTACGCCTGATGATTATGAACGTCAGTTCGAAAAGTTATTTTGTGATAGAGGTAGGGAGGTCTTTTTTCGACAATAACTTTGTGAAATGATGTAGAAAAATGAAGAGTCCGCCTATCGTACATTTTCAGCCACCTGGCTTCCTTAGGCGTATAAGAAATTGGTTCTCTTTTCTTGATACCGAATGAAAATCTCAAACAAGAATTTTGAACTCTTTGAATTCGTTGTTGCTCATTTTTGTCCAGGAAATAATGATACACTAAATCACAATGGTTGAAATTATATAGTATTAACGAATCACAAATGAGTAATTCAGTTTTCAGGTCCAAAACATGCCTATGTGGGTATAATACTTTCGATTTCCCAAATGCTCTTTGAATCAATGCTGGAGTATGTTTTTTGAATTTTTCATCATCGATAAAAACTTCTAGATATTCAACCTGATTTACGACAGGCAAACACAGTGTCATCAATTTTTATGATCAGATCGCTGAGTTGAGACCTTGTGACTTTCCTTTCAAATACAATTACAGAGCATTTGGAATCATTAACTTCCAGGGCATGTTTCTTCGATGCATTAAAAAATTGATTCAAATCCTCATTAATGATATTTTCGCTATGTTGTACAGAATCAGGGGTGAAATAATAATACAATTGTGTATCATCGGCATATATATGATATTTGAGTTTTTTTATTAAACAGGTTGTCTATGTGAAAGATATAAATCAGAAAATTTCAAAGTGTTATGACAAAGTCCATTATAATGTAATATAGTTCGAAGTAGTTGATGATTCAAAGTATCAAAAGTTTTACTGAAGTCGATCAATATTAGGACAGTAATTTTGTCTGTATCCAATGCTGCGGCGATATCATCTAATATGTTCAATAAAGCTATAGCACAGCTACAGTTTGATCTGAAACCAGATTGCATAACTGGAAGTACATTATTGTTGTGAAGGTGCTTTCTCAATTAATGAGCAAAATTTTAGAAAGAAGTTTGAAGCAGACTTATAGGACGCAAGTCTGAATTTTGAAATGAATCCATTCTTCTCAAAGGACAATAATTTTTTTCATTTGTTCAAGTGAATATTTTATATAAAGCATCAACTTCAGATATGTATCGATAAAAATCAAGTGAAGGTGTCATTATCTCAATATGATTTTCATTCTATTCAATCCATAACTATTCATAGGATATTATATTGATATTCAAACTTAATTCAAGTACGGATCTGCCTTCGGCAGTACGGATCTGTACTTCTTATCTTATTTACCTTTGTGAAATCGGCAAAAACAAGACAAAAAGCTATTAGGGTAGTTTGGTACAGTCCTGCGTTTTTTAATTTTCTCAATATAAGTTTTAGTTTTGATTCACTGGAAAAACTGATCAAATGAAGTATTTTGTCAGAAGAATATTTATCCATATATAGTGCTTCTGGAAATTCTTTCAGATATATTCGTTCCAACAGAAACATTAGTGTGACAGTTTGGATATTTGAATGTGGTGGAGCGACTCATACCTGTGAAATTCTCATCCAAATATATCGATCAATATAGATTACTTGATGTCATTCACATAAGCCGCTTTTTTCAAAAAATACCAGATAACGTTAATATCGCCATTCATATGACAGAAGAGTGAATTTTGATGATACTGACATGAAATACTATATCAGTTAATGTATGCAAATGCATGGAAATTTCATATCATGAAATATTGTATGAATTTATGTATGCAGATGCATTGATGTTTTCCAACTTCTTCAAATTAATTTTGTGAATCTATGAGAATCAACGGATTTTCCTCATCGAGTCTATCAACATCATATAATTAATCAATGGTAGTACAGAGATCACGTTCCATCTCAGAGCAATGAAATATCGTTTCATTCTTTGAGAAATTATACATAGCTTTTGTTTTTATGAATTCATTTTTTATTTCACGTCTATTGTGTGTTTCTTCATGGTTGATATTGTTTTTTGAATATTTCACAAACTGTTTTTACCCTAGGTACCATATTTAACATTATACTTGTGAAATCATTATTGAAACACCCCCACAAAAAATATCATTCATCCGCCCACTACTCAATAAACTATACGTATAGCGAACAACAGAATGAATCTATCATTTACTAGAAAAAAAATATTTCAAATTTGACACAATCATAATATGTCAACTTACGCTGTTTTTAGCATGACCTTACTTATTTATTTTAATAGAAAAAATTATAATATTTGCATCATCGTTCATCAAGGATTGGTTGATGACTGAAATGAATAGAAATATCAACAATTGGTACCATCTAGCGGCATTGTCAGAACAACCCCACTTGGTCTACAAATATTTCTGAAACAAAAGCGCACCTCAGCATTCACCAGTGTTTAGACATCTCAGTCGTAAATCAGGTTGAAAATCTAGAAGTTTTCATCGATGATGAACTCAAATTTAAAAAACATTCTCCAACATTGATTCAAAGAGCATTTGATAAAATGAAAGTATTATACCCTCATAGAAATGTGTTGAGCCTAAAAACTAAATTACTCATATGTGATCTAATTGTGTACTATTTAATTGTGTACTATCTATTGTTACGTAGTGTATCATTAATTTCTGAACAAAAATTGGCAACAACGAATTCAAAGAGTTCAAAACTCTTGTTTGAGATTTTCATAGGGTATCAAGAATAGAGAACCGATTTCTCGTACACTTAAAAAAGCCAGGTGGCTAAAAATATACCATAGGCGGACTCTTCAATCTTCGACATTATTTCACAAAGTTATTGTCAATAAAACACCTCCCTACCTCTATAACAAAATAACTTTTCGAACTGACGTTCATAATGTGAACATCAGGCGCGAAATGATCCACGTTGTTTGCCACTTCATTGAACTATTCAAAAGGTCATTTACATATACAATAGCTGAATTCTATAACAACCTAGCACCATCCCATCCTTTCTATCGAAATCTGTTTTCAGTTTTAGGTACTGCCTGAAGGAAGATCTTCTGAACAAGCAATAATACCCGAATATATTCTACGATACATGGCTCTTGTAGGAAATAGCTAAAATATTCGTATTATTCCTTTGTTTATATCGATACCCGCCTCATCTCCCCTCTTTTTTTAAATACAATGTTGTACCTGCTATCACAATTTCAATTTCAATTTCAATTCAGGCATTTGTTTTTTTCATTTTCTACTTTTGTTTTATTTTTTCTTTCTTCTTTATTTTTGTAAGGTGCAAGAGGAAGAATGAACTTTGTTCAATTCTGTATCCTATTGACAAATTTGTATTTTTTCTCTATATCGCATTATCTTATTTTTGCCGTCAATAAATTCATTCATTATTATTATTATTATTATATTGTGAACTATCTTCTTGTCATCAATTCGTCTCCATACGCTCATTTTTGAGCTAATATATTTTCATAGACGACATTGTATAACTCATTATTTCCCATCTTCATGATATTCTTCTCCTTCTCTTCGCGACGTTATTTTGTGTTGAGTTTCAGTTTCGTGTAGAAAAATGAATTAGCATTTCCTTTTATTGTTCTTTCCTCTTTGATATCTCCGTTTTGTGTGACAAATTTAAGACTAGTTTCACTTACCTAAATTCAGATTCGGAAGAGGAGAGGAAGAATATTAAACCCAAGTTCAAGACGTGAAACGTCAACATGTTTTCAAATCATTTCAGAATCGACTGGGATGGAAATCTCTCACCATAAAGAGGCAAATATTACTTTCAAGAATATGTTACAAACAATTAGGCTGAATTTTTCTGAAGAAGAGGGATCGGAATAGACATTTTCTATAAATGCAACTACTGAACAAAGTTCCTAATGAAAAGAAACAAATTCATTTCCATATCAGCATGAAATATAATGAGAAGTGGTTTTGGATCTCACTTTCAGATTTCACTATAGAGGAAAACTTTGTTTTCCTGTTTATGAGTCGAAAGAATATTCAAAGTACTTGAAACCTGAACTCGACTCAGAAATTTTTTTTGTTGAGAAATGAACCAGAAAAATTAAACACGTCCAGAACTTCCATATACGCAATCATTTTGACACTGTAGTGGTTCAGAAAATCGCAAACATACTCAATGTCTCTTGACGACGTGAAAGGTTGTTTTGATTCACAACTTATTTGCAAGAGAAAATTAATTTCGGGAAACACGTGTTGTGGTTATTTAGTGTTACGGACATCCTGTGCGGAACTTCGAATATTATACTGTTTATTTCTGAGTCGTGTTATTTCTAAATGATAAAAAACTCAAGATTAGGATAGAAAAAAGTACTCCCAATCAACTCTTCTGAATCAATAATCATCTGCATACTCCCATCGACGACAAAAAGAAAATGGAAAAAGTTCACTAAAAAATCAGGATTAAATTCAGAAACTGCAGCTCAAGGTTAGTTAGACAGGACATTTATGAGGATCCATCAAAAATATTCTGGAAGTAAGAATATAATAGAACTGACAGATACTGTACATCAATCATAACGTATTCAAAAAACACGGTTTTGTAAACTTTCAAGTGAAAATGTCACATAAAAGTGTGTTTATTGAATACGGTAAGTCTGAAAGTAGTAACGTTGGACCATATTCCCTAAGCAGTGTCATATTCACAGATCTTAACGAACATGTACCAAAAGATTTGCATTCCGAACTCGATATAATTCATTGTTTTTGGAAAAATTTGTTCAAAAACAACCTCAGTGCTTTTTCAAATTGAATTCCAGCCCTAGAAAAACCAATTAACCATCTGTCATGTCTAAACCTATGTAAACAACAGAAGTTTTTGTTAAATGTCTGGACTGTTGTAGTAGATTTTTTGTAAAAAGCTTCATTACGACTTTTTAATGATATTTTCAGGAACATACATCAAGACCACTTCTTCATGCAGAATATCATATGTACACAAAAATTTCCTTCATGAAATCAGTAAGTTGCGTTTATGGATAGATATTCATGATCAGAATAAAAATATTTTTTGGTCATCATTTATTTTGTGCATATCAACATTTACCAATCATAATCTAGATGAAATATCTTTCAGTGTTATCATGAAAAAAATTCTTAAATAAATATATTTTGAGATAATAAATATATTTATGCCCAAAGATTCATTGTAATCATGAAAATATTTGTGAATAAAACAACATTCATTAATAATAATCATGAACTATTTTTACGGTAACAGTGAAGTAATGTTAATAGTAATAATAAATCTTTTTGTGTCGACCATGAATCAAAATAATTAAATTCACGAAAAAACTCATTGTATGAACAGAGTCCATGAAAATTCATTCACGAATACATGATAAACAGCATTTACTGAAGGAATCGATGAGTTCATGAAAATGTTTATTGAAAGCACTAATCGAATCCCCACCGGGCCACCGTGCTGGGTAATCGCACGTTAAAAGGTAATGCCCCGTTAATCCATTGCTCGCACAAGTTTCGACTTCTGAGGGTTGAC
>WOGR01006204.1:0-13243 GCA_015342045.1 Leptinotarsa lineolata | reverse complement strand
AGCATGTATTTTATTCCAAAAATATAATGCGATAAATAATGCAAAATTGGCACGAAAATCGCAACAAAAAAAAAATCGAAAATTTGATACAATAAAAGGGCAGTTTTTGCCATTTTGATCACATCAAAAATAACGCATTTTTTGAACCCCCATTTTTTGCAAGAACCCATATGATTTGCATTGTAACATGCTACGAAATAGAATGCAAAAATGACACGAAAATCGCACCAAAAAAATTTTAAAAATATGATGCGGAAAAAGCGTTCATTTTGTCAACCTTATCGCATCGAAAAAATGTCAAAAATTCAATGCGTTGAAACGATCATCATTTGAATACGTTATTCGCATTGAAAAAATGCATATTACTAGAATCACATCGATGTGTGTCACATTTCCATTCTACAACATCAGCAGTAGGCAGTGGTGGAGGTTTGCTACATACACCCGATGGCAACATTGATTTTGATAATTCGAAATTGTGTAATGTGAAGAGGCCTACGAACGCATCAGACGCAGTCAACAAAGAGTGCATGGATGACATTCAGAAAAGCCTCACTACTTCCATAAGAAAAAATATGACTTACTTTGATGTGAAAATGATTGAGTTCACGAAAAAAGTACGTAATGATATGCGAAGTCTGAAAAATGACGTCAAGCATGAAGTCGATGAGTTAGGGATTGAATTCGATAAAAAAATTCAAACAGTTGAAGCCGACATCTTGCAAACGACCCAACAAGCTACTGAACAATTCCAAAAGTTGCATGAAAAATTCAACCTCCAATATGAAATCGATATTGAACGCACTGGCAACAATCTGTCGAAGGGATTGAAAGAACTCACCGATTTGGTTCACGAAAAGAATTTCAAAATTTTGCAATCTATGCAGCAAACTGATAATTTGACCGAGAAAATGTATAGGGAGTTGAAAGATTTCCAATCCAATGTCGAATCGCAAATATCTACATTAGATGTGAAAGTTAAAAATTTGGAGCACACCATCAACGAAAAATCTTCCTTCAATGTAATAAATTGAATTGTTTCACAACATCATGCACAGTAGTTATGACTTCCAATAACAAGATTCAACTTGTCCGTGAACTGCATAAACCAATTAGAAAAAAATTTCCTCGACGTCGTACCATTATCAAAGGACTGGATGATTTGTGGCAGATGGACTTGACTGAGATGAGATCGTGCGCTCATCAAAATCGAAATTTCAAAGTCATCCTCATCATCATCGATTGTTTTTCAAAATTCGTGTGGACACGACCGTTGGAATCAGTTAGATGCAGAGAAAGAATAAATGGGGTAGTGATAGAGCGATAATGGGTTCAAGGGGAGAGGTTGGGGCTTAAAGAATGATAATGTAAGGAGTGGGTTGGGCTAATTGGTGTGGGGAGGTGGGGCTTAGCTACAATGAAAGATAGACGAGAGTTGAGAAAGGGAGTGGGAGGGGGAGCTGGCTGGAGTGTTCGAAACGAGGCTTTGTTCAGACTATCTTCAGTGTGACTTCCAGCTGCCAGCCGATCAGTTCCATTGCCTGTTCCCGGATCAATGCCAATTTATTTTTTTCTGAACTTATATAACAATTTGCAAAACAATCACCACTAAGTGATCGTATGTTTTCTATGTGTTCCAGATATGGATTTCTACAACTTCGAAGTCAACGCTGCCATTGACAGAATCATCATGCCCGATCCTATGCCTCCCAGAGTGCTCCCTCAGATCCGAAATGGAGGAAATCTAGCCCTAACCACGGAGTCGGAGAAGGTAATGTCCCAAACTTAGAAGGTTGGGACCATCTGCATCGACGGCGAACCCATCGACATCATTGGAGATCCCATCGACCTCGAGGGTGGAGTTGAGGAACCGAAGAAGAAGGAAACTTTTTCCAATATGTTGGAGAATATCGACAGTGAGGACGAGTTCTTTGAAAACCCAAAACCCTCATCGAGCAAGCGACCGTCGGTTGAACGAGCGCCCAAGGCTAAGGTTGGTGTCATTGCAAAGTATCGCAACGTTCGCGATGGAACCGACCATTGAACTGGAAAAAAGCCCATTGTCAGAAGACCACCGGTATTCAACATACGGACTCCAGGTGCTGCAGCCTCCGTTATCATAGCGGCTGCATCACTAATTACTGCACCTCCTGCAGCAGCCGCTTCCATATAAAATACACCTACCGCCGCCGCGATTATCGAAGGGTGTGACTCTTCAGAAGAGGAGGACGTTCAAGTTGAGGATGTCTGCAAGTCTCTCAGGGAAAAGTACGATGCTGCTGAATCTGACAACAGAGTAACACTGCTTAGGCAGACAATCAGCATCGTCAAGGAGAGATTGCCAGGCAACAAGCTGAAATCGCTAGGAAAGATTCGGAACTTGCCCGAGAATCTGAACTTTTTACTGATAGTGACCGATTAGAAGCTGAGCATTATGAAGGAAGGTATCTTCTATTCGAAAGTATCAATGGTATAATCTCCAAGTAACTTCTTTACTTAGGCAACCTCTTCGATAAGTTGAATTAGATCAAGTTAGTTGGTGAATTTTTTCATCAATATTTTTGGGTTTATATGTATATTTATATATATTTTTCACAACAAATAATTCAAAGAACAAAGTTGAAATGAAAGAAAAAGTGTACATTCAATCGGTTTGGTACACATTGAACAATACGATGGTTAGAGCATTGTTCTTCATTTCATCTTATTATTTTATTTCGATTCCAACAACCACCAACAATTTGTATACTCTTCCATCTCATATGAAAAATCTCTTGATGAGAAATAAAATGTTATAATGAAATCAGCAAGTATATTTCTTAGAATTTATATTGTTTTTCATTCTTTCAGTTCCCTCTTCATTTCATCGAAGAAGTCAATATCTGTTGAAGCAGAATGAAACAATACATATATCTATATTACTTTTCTCTCCCCACCAGAAGTTTTTCGTATAAATTAGGTATGAAACCAGAGTTCTATATCTTTCTTTCCACGATGTTCGCAAAGTGTGAACTGACAAAAACAGCCCTATTCAGGGCTACCATCATGAAGATGAAAACTCTAAAAAATGATATTTCGCACTTATTAGGTAAACACATTCCATTTAGAATGCATATTTATGATGCAAAATTTGTTTATACAGCATAACTAGCTGTATAAATGCATTTTGAAAAGAAAATCAATGAAGGTTACGTCAAGGTTATTTCCTCAGGTTAATTATTCAAACATATGATATCGAATTGAGTTTTGAGGTAAACTCAATATACGATTAGTTCAAAGTAAAATTTTTCTCCAGAGTTGCCCGCAAAGGGAACCAATTGATGATGGTCCATAAAGAAAATATACTCGTCATTATATTTTACTTCATATATGTGGCGAATGATATCTGAAAGTAACAATACTAATGGGTGATGATAGAATCTGAAGTTGAGGATAATCTTTATATCACCAACATCTAAGGCGTCTACAACCTAGCGGTTGACCGCTAGGTATTTTCGACTCTCGAATTGAATTGATTCCCGGCCGCGAATTGAAATAATCTGCGGATGAAACCGCGGACCTGCGGATAGTCCGCGGATTGAACCGTGGATCCGCAGAATGATTTTATTGGCAGCCATGAATTAATTCAATTCGCGGGTGAAAAAATTTTCGAAGCATAGCGAAGCAGACAACGTCTGTTTTTTTTATCTGTATTCCGCGAATTATGATTCACTCAATGGATTGGATACAGTCATGATTCGTTACACCGCGGTCGCGGATCCGCGTTTGCATCCGCGTCATAACTTTAAAGCAGAATGTATTCAATTTCTCACCTACATTTCGCGAACTGTCATTTGTTCCGTGGAATATCACGGCGGTCGCGGATCGGCAGTTTCATAAGCGGATTATTCGCAGGTCCACGACCGTGGTGAAATTAGTGAATTATTCAATACAAACTCCCTGACTTCTAGTTCCAAAAAAATCAAAATTTTTGAAAATATCGCAAAATTTGAAATATGAAATTATCTTCCATGATAAATTCATAAAATGAAGCTCAATCAACAATTTTTGTCATTTTGAGCTTTGTCAATTAGCAGAAAATTGAACAGCGGAAGACATTGATGATGAAAATCAGCTTTCCATGCCTGAAAAAGGCTGATCTCATTAATACCATCTTTGCAAGACGTTCCTGTATATTACTAACATATACAGAAATAAGAAGAATGAGAAATTCTCCATCGATGATTATTAGTTACTGGCAACTTGCTAGAAAAACCGGCCAATCATTATTTGTCCATTATGGAAAAGTGACAGCATCATAATGAATGAATTATCATTTTTTTTCAATGATCATGTGATTATTTCAACCAAGTTCAATATGTACTGTTGATTCATCTTGCTACGTAGTTTTTTCATTTCAAACTAATTGTAATTTAGGCACAGAAAGTATAACACCGAATTGGTGTTATACTTTCTGAATTATTCTATTATTGGAGACATATAACATAATAATAATAATAAAGATTCGGAATATTTGTTCACCATAGCGATGAGACAACTTTGCAATTTCATTTTATCAACGATTTTTAATATATCAGAGTATTCGAAATGCCCTCCCATTCCATATAACCACAACATATCGAAAATAAGCTCTCTCTTCTGATCTTAACCGGCTCAAAAACTCATTCGAAACCTCATTATATAACTCGACTATTCCCTTCCTCCAGATGTCATTTGCATTCTGTCAATAGCCTCCAAGTAAGGTAGTTGGAACAGAAAAGCCAAGACATGCACATTAAAAGTTTTTCTATGGCGTCAGCTTCATCTTATTCAAGTAATCTTCCACTGTTTCAGCAGTTCCAAACTTTCCGTATGAGAAAAACAAGTCAGTTCAATTGGAAATGAAATTGAGAAAGAGAGGAGCACATATTCATATCGATAATTCATATAGATAGGAAAACATGGAACTAATAACAGAAAACTTTGAAACGTTTCTGGTATTGGACAAACAATATTTTTAACTCGTTGTTCAGTTGTTTATATTTGGAAACATACTCTTACAGACATGCAGCAGCACTATACGAACACTTTTGGAATTATCTCAAAGCGGTGCTTTCATGAAAGTAGGGACTTACATTGGATCCAATTTGCTGAAGAATACATCAAATTGAAACTCTTTCAAATTGAAACTCCAAGTTATTTATTTGAACTTCGAAGAAAGAGAAAACTGTAGTTGGCCTTGTACTTCTGACTGATATCATAAAATCCAGTACTTTGATTCAACCTAGGTAGGTAGGTTTGGAGTGTGTATGTTTAGTGTGCCTCACATGTATTCAAGCTTGACTAAATAAATTCAAGTTTTTAAGAAATTCGACTGCCTGATTTGATTAGTAATCTTCCAGGTCAGCTGACAAGAGTGGCACTCTGCCAGAACTTGAATTTTTCCATGGTTTCAAACCATGGTAGATTTTTCTCAATCTAGTGAGAACCTCCTATGTTCGTTCAAAAGTTGGGTAACTGCGAAGCTCCCGCTCTCAATTGGATGCTACAAGGAAAACAATTGAGGTCGCTTCAAAAACCTCAGCCCCTTTCCTTTTATTACAGAAAACATAGTTGCGGTTTTTTATTCGACGGTCATCTTCCTGTTCAGAGAAGAATCGCTTATTCTTTCCATACAGATCTGTTTCCGCTGCTGAGAAATTTGGTGCAAGACATTTTCCTAGAATTTCTCACTCTTGAGGAGGCAATAAATCACTTCTTGACTGCACCATCCAGTCTTCTAGGTTTGTTCAAGAATTGGAGAATTGAGAAACTATTTGATTCGATACTACAGAATGATTGGGATCATTCAGTCGGCTTAAAAACTGAAGAACTCTTGAGCTCTACTGCTCAAGAATTGGGTTCGGCGCAAATTCATGAATTACTGGGGAAAACTGAAGCCTGTCTTCTCGTAGCACTGAATGCTACTTTGTTCCTGCCAATTCGAGGAGATATGGAACTTTTGGTTGTCGGCTTGAAAAAAACAGGTGTATTGTCATCAGCAAATAGGAGTAGTGGATGCCTGTCTTTTTCAATGTATCTTTGGGGTGTAATAAAAAATAAGTTGCAACTGATATGAATCCGCAGGTGCACCGGAAGTGATATTGAGGTATGTAATAGAACCATCGGTTATAACTTGTAATGAATGCTCGTTGAGGAACTTGAAGGGAAGTAGAAGTTATTGAAAGACTTGTTACATAAAGAAGGTGAAATATCCACAGATCACAAACATATTATTTTTTCACTTCCTGTCAATAATGCTTTAGAATCAACATTATTGTCAATTCAGGCATATATACCTTAATGGCTAAAACTGCTCAAAAGTTTTTCACTGGATCAGTGCTTCTCTTTATGTACTGGTGACTTACAGTATTCGAATTCAGAGAGTTGAATTCCAACTCGGAGAGTAAGTACTGTGCGCAAGGCAATAACTGTCAATAAATGACGAACAATATAAGAGAGTATTTTCACGATAGCATCAGAATTTCCTGGCCATTCATAGATAATGGAAACTTCCACAATTTGGAAAAAGGAATAATTCGAAATCTATGAACACTTCTGCAAGAAAATGAAGCGCAAACTCAAAACTTTATATAAATTCCACTTGGGTTATGATAATTTTCATATTCATCTAAGATAAAATTGGATGTTTTGAAAAATTGTCTCTTTCGATCCTCAAAAACATTTCCCATATTGAGTTTGCCTATACTTTTGACAATTGCCATGTTAAACTCCAAATCGCTCATGGGATGGTTTGACCCAAACTTGAGGAGATGAATAAGTTACTATTTATATTGAGAAATGAAGTTGGAATGGAATTTTTGAAATTAACTTATTACAACAACTGATACTGTTATGAGGAGGACTGTCACAGAATTGGCTCTATGACAGATGAAGAGGAAACGTTTCAAATAATATTCACGAGACTTTCATTGCTGCAATCGTTTGGATAGAGCAACGGTGGAGTGAATCACTGAAATGATTCTGTTAATAATAATGTTTCTTGCAAATTACAAATTCGCCTACTTATCCCTCTGCTGAGCTACCAGTGTCATAATATAATATTTCCATATATTTCGTGTATCATGAGTTTTCCATTATCATTGTCATGCTCAAGGATATATAATGGAAGTCAGATTTTTTTATTTATCAACAATGAGACCATTATTGTTGGTCTGCTCAAAAAATGACTACGCATATTCAATTATTGACATAGTCACTAACAAACTAACGGATTGCAGAAAATAAAATTTACACTATTTTTCATCAAGGTGATACTAACAACATTGGGAAAATGTTAGGAAGTTGAAACATGTAGACATTCTACAAACCAAAATCAACGATATTATGTCTCCTTTGGAGAATTAGGAAGTTTACAATATTGTATTAGGTGACCGTGGCCAATCACCAGATAAGAAGAAGAATATCTGCCAGATTGCAAGAGCACGAAAACAGCTTGATAACAAAACATATATACTCAGCCATTCCAATGTAATTGTAATAGAATTGACTTTAACTGGACTCACTAGTGTGATACTTTTGTCAACCGTGTAATAGCTGCATAATTAACCGTATGCAAGGAGAATTTATGAAGTGCTCTCATTCAGAGTACTTTCTAGAATATCATTGTTATTCTACCGTGGTCACCATATAGAATTCCTTGTTTTTTTATTTCATTTTAAGGGCATATTTCTCCATGAGTTCCGCTGGTAGCACAAAAAACCAGTCTCGTGGAATCTGATCATTCGATACACCTACTTATAGTTCTCTCTCATAATTTGATTCCAGATCGATACCGAATATGCTCTAACTGAATTTGAATATTTGTTAAGATACTCTTCACTGGCTATTTTCCTCTCGATAAATTGGAGAAGTATCTTATTCTGGTTTTCTCAACTTCATCTTACTCTACGGGGATGGTATTATTCTCAGTCCGAGATAAAATGAAAGTTCGAGGTTTCAAATACAAAGTATCATGAGAAAAACAACGGCTCCATGGACGGAAACTTGTGAAACCTTATTGAAAAAAATGTTGAATTCTATAAAATGAAAGAAACTAGAACAACAAAAACCCCGTCAATTTGACTGTGCTATTTACTGATAATTCAACTCCTTAACGTTGAGACGTTGGCCACGTTCCATAGATACAAGTTTCCTTAGAGCCCACTTACTCTTCTGGATACTGTCGCAACATACAAACTTGGAGTTGATCCTTACTTTTCCTAACATGGTGTAACTATACTAGTACCTCCAGAGTGGGGTATGTCCCTGTACAGTTTAGGTGTTACTACTTCACCTCAATCAAATTTGTTTGTACGCCACTCCTGCTTCCTGGTACAGCATCAGCGACGCTACTGGTTCATCATACATAAAGGTCCATGACTTTTTCGCCTTCATTCTGAAGCGATCATCAATTTTCATATGGCTTACGTCCAATGGTAACCATTCCTTCGTCCTTTGGTACGGTACATTCTGGGCTGGGTGTACAACCGCGCAAATACCCTCGTGGCACTCATACTGCAATTTATTCACCGCTGTTGATTTACATTACAATTCATGAAAAGTCTATAGTCTATTTGCCGCGAACTATTATTTGGCGAAACATCAGTTCTTTTGTCGCATTATGATACCACCGTGATATTCACCTGGATGATGAAATCAGACATCATGAGCAAGGTTACTCCTATGATCTGCAAGTTTGGCAACTTTCTGTTGTCTTCTTCCACAAGAAAAACAATTGCCTTGCTCCGTTCGCTCCATCTTCACCATAATTGTCCATATTATCAACAAAAGCCAAAAAAAATCTTCACCATTATTCAAACTTACATAGTACAAAATATCATATGACAACCAATCATTCAATTCTATCGAATCAAATTCCTATCAAATCAATTCTCTAGTCAAACATAGAAAAATTGAATCATAGTACGCATAATTTCAATTCAAATTATACAATATTATCAAAGCGACTTTATGACCAACAAAGATGTATTTTTACAAATATCATTATACCTACCTATATCTACGGGGGCTCCTAGCCACAATCTTTATGATAGAGGGGATACAGGCCAATGTCTTGCTGTATTTCGAGACTATTATTTACTCAATTCTCTCTATCTCTCTCTGAGAGGAAGGGGATGCAGTGTTTTTCCATAATGTTCCTCTGAAAAACGCGAACCGTTCTCAAAATCCAGCCATATGGGTGAAACCTGTCTACTCACATATTTTCCTCTGTTAGAGCTTCTCTCTGCAGAGCGGTAATCCTACAGAGCTCCGACAACCTCTACCGCCATATTGTGTGCGATGAAAAACCGATACGACGGGTATCCGTTTAGTGGGTCTCCTGTCCCCACAGTCGATACTCACCGGCAGTAGTATTCGAGCGCTCCTCTCTGAAGAGCGTTTGTGCACCCGCTACAAATAAATCCGCCCCAAAGTTTTCGGTTATATACCAAAAAAAAATTACTTTGCTCCGGAAATATGGATACCCTAATATGTCTAGCTATCAGGCTCACAACCAAAACAAACTTAAAGTATTCAATACCGATAAGTCTAGCAAAAACATATCATCAACTTTCCCCGTTATTTCAGATTGAAAATACTCCAACCTCTGATCAACTGACCACCCGTCTGATTACTTTTCTATCCACTCAGAATATTTCCTTACATTTTCCCTTGAAAACCCTCCTTTATAGCCCCAGTATTTCTAGTGGATATGTCACTGGTGCCCACACATTATGGTGGCATTTCTAGCGTCACGTTCGTGCCACCTCTTAGTAACCTTTTCGTTACTTAGAGCGTTAGTAAAAACATTGGAGAGAGTTCAACCTTTTGCGAAGCATTACAAAACGATACCATTAAAAAGAAAAACCTACCTTTATTGGCTTCTTTGAAGACCTAAAACGCAGCCTGAAGCAATTTTATTTCGTTTTTAAACCAAACAAAAGCCTACTTTTTCTCAAAATCATTTCCCAGAAAGCATCGGTTTTTATTATGACAAAAACCAACTTCTTTCAAATTGCACCCCTTGATAATTGTACAACCATTCAAAAAGCTACATAGCTCATTTCATTCACTCTAGTTTCTTCAAGGCTCACTTACTATCTCGCTTATTGCTTCATACCATCAATAGGTGCTCAAGACAAACGAAAGAATAATTCACTAAGTTAACACAAATTTACTCTGATTACCCAGCCTATTTATTACTCCACGTATATAGATTCAGCTAAAACAATAAAATCACAAGTTAACACAAATTTACTACAGAACCGACTGTCTGGGTTCTGGAATGAGATATCGAAATTATCTAATTCCTAGTTCACTTTCTCTACTTGCCCCTATACTGAATCAATTAGCACAATGAGATCCAATTGGCAAAATAATTCATTCAAATCCAGTCTGAACTCTTCTCAGCACAATGTTACGTATTTTGAAGTTATTTGCCAATGATGCACACATAAATGCTTTTATTTTTCGAAACGAAATTAACTATTCAAAGCCAGAGTGAACACTTTCACTCGCTTACTTCTCAGTATTTCAAAATAGTTTGAAAAAAGACTTCTGTACCCAAAGGGGCTTAACACAACCAACAATAGGACTTAGGACAACTTATTTAACGCACCCTGTATGCGCTACGCAACTCAATGAAATTATTTCTCTCTCTGAGGCCTATCAGACACACCCAGTATGTGTCGCTCACACAAAATTATTTATCTCCCCATAATTTATTACTTCCTGTAAGTAATAACACCTATCCCAAAAAACCCACTTGTTTGGAATATTTAACTTCGATCGCTTAACCTCCTACTACACCATTATTATATTTCGTCGGCAAACGCTACAATTATTTTTACCTAATTCTTTCCTAACACCAACTGTACACAATAGACTCCCTGTAGCTACTTTAAGTTTCACTTTCTACAGACTGCCTACACAATAAAAAACTTTTTTCTCCAAGACCTATCTATAAAATATATTTCAATTCACTTCTCAAAGTAATAAGAACTCATCCAAAATACAAAAAAAAATCCAGTGTGTTATCTAATTGAAGTTATTTGCCAATGATGCACACACAAATGCTTTCTTTTCCAAACAAAATCAACTATTCAAAGCCACAGTGAACATTTTCGCTTTCTAACTTCTCAGTATTTTGAAATAGTTTGAAAAAAGACTTCTGTACCCAAAAGGGTTTAACACAACCAACAATAGGACACTTAATGTCATTTGCAAATGTATAGTCAACTTATTTAACGCACCTTGTATGCGCTGCGTAATTCAATAACATTATTTTTCTCTTTGAGGACTATCAGATACACCCAGTATGTGTCGCTCACACAAAATTATTTATCTCCCCATAATTTATTACTTCCTGTAAGAAATAACTTTACATTTACACCTATCCCAAAAAAACCCATTTGTTTGAAATATTTAACTTCGATCGCTTAACCTCCCACTCCACCATTACTATATTTCGTCGGCAAACGCTACAATTATTTTTACCTAATTCTTTCCTAACACCAACTGTACACAATAGACTCCCTGTGACTACTTTAAGTTTCACTTTCTACAGACTGCCTACACAATAAAAAACTTTTTTCTCCAAGACCTATCTATAAATTATATTTCAATTCACTTCTCAAAGTAATAAGAACTCATCTACTTTCAAAATACAAAAAGAAAATCCAGTGTGTTACTTAATCGACTCTGCTTGTTCACTAAACTATATTATTTACTATCTATTCAACACAGAATTCTATTTATTTCAAAAAAAAATATTTCACTTCTTGGTTAACCAATGTGATCAGATTTCTAGACAAAATGAATCATCTATTCATTCACAACGCAGTCAACGGTGTAATAATTGGTAATTACATTATAATATTTGTCATTGATCAACCGTACGCAAGGGGTATTTATGAAATGCTCTCATTTGAAGTACTCTTTTGAATATCATTATCATTTCACCGTTGTCATCATAAAGAATTGAATGATATATTTTTTTATTTCAAGGGCTTGATCTTTCATGAGTTCTGCTTGTTGCACGAAGAACCATTCTTATGAAATCTGATCATTTGGTATACCTACTTTCAAAACGATGCCGAATAGGCTCTAATTGAATTTTTGTCTCAGTTTAAATACTTTTCACTTGCTATTCTCTTCTTGACAGATTGGCTAAGAAGTCTCTGATGTTTGTTTCCTCAACTTCATCTTACTTTATGAGGATGGTATTTTACTCAGTCCAAGATAAAATGAAAATTCGAGGTTTCAAATAAAAAGTTCAATGAGTTAAAGGACTCCATGGACGAAACAAAAGATCGTGTGAAGTCTTATGGAAAAAATCAGACACTAGGAACCCCACAATATATAAACTCTTTGCAAATAGGGAGTGAATTCGGACAAAATAATATGTGAACTCTCTCTCTCTCTCTCTATACAGTGCATTCATTTCAAAACCTTCCACCCCAAGTACTTCATTTAGCAGGGAGAATTTGCCGTAGTCAAAGAACACGTTAATTTAGATATCGCGAGGGGGTTCAAAACCAGTGCCAGTGGTATTTTAGGTTCAACTCCCTCACCCCTAGCTACCCCCACTTAACAATTCAAAATGGCATCTCCTATCTTGTAATACATCATTTTGAAGATCTTGAAAATCCTCACTCAACCCCGTTTGGAAAACTAAAATTGGTTGATCCGTTCTCGTAAAATAGGGCAATAAGAATATTAATTATAATAAAACAAAATAATAGCTATTGCAATTGAATAAATGTACCTAACTTTATTAGGTGTTCAAAATGTTCACCATTGGTAGTCAAGCGAAAGTACATGCTATTCTTGTAACTGTTTCGTTATTAATTTGTCTGCATGTGTCAGTAATCCTTTGTCTTAGATCCTGAATGTCCTGCGGGGAAATTTGTATACCCTTGTCTTTGAATAATCCCAGAAGAAGAAATCCAATGGCGTTAAATCCGGAGATCTCGCTGACCATTCCAGGGCGCCTCTCCTGCCAATCCATTTGTCAGGATACCGTTGATCGAGCCACTGTTGGACTTGCAATGCGTAGTGTGGCGGTGCGCCGTCCTGTTGAAAATGTAAATTTTGTTCATCCAAGAGCAGGTTGTCTTCCTCATCAACTTGGCGTTCTAAGGAATGTGTTATGAGTGTATTGATTACATTTTCCAATAAGTTCAAATACAATTGACCAGTTAAATTTCCTTCAATAAAAATA
>WOGR01006203.1:0-13243 GCA_015342045.1 Leptinotarsa lineolata | reverse complement strand
TTGCCTCTGACCCCTCCGAGCGGGTCGATTGTGGGGGCCCCTTCCTCGATTGTCAGGAACCGAGTTTTGGGTCTACCGGGTGGTTAGCCCTGAAGACTTACGGCTGGCATGGGAGGGAGAGTAGTGTTCTCCCTCTCGGGGTGCCTTGGCTGCTGGTCCGGTTTTGCACCAGTTGCTCGGGTAAGTGGTATCGCAGCTCACCAAAGGCCTCAGGTGTTGGTGGCCTCCCAGCTTATAGTCATAATTATCATTGAAATGATTATTATAATAATATTGTCACGAATAGCCGCTAAATTACAACGTATCCATTACACTTTGAGTCAAGGCGTTCCACTGACAACCAAGCAGCACTGCCTCGACAAGATATAAATGCTAGTGACCGCTAAAAAGTCACCAGTGAGGCGAGCAAGCAGCATCTCTGAAAACCTCAAGTTTCAAAAGTAACCTTCTAGGTTAAAGAAATTATTAATTATCAATTGATAAAAGTTTCCTCAAGCCTTTTAAGCCGAAATACCGCAACAAATGCAAACAATCTATTCATTAGGATTAGGAATGTGTATGTATTCATGTAAGTAGTATTTCACGGAAATAAATGTTCTGTTCTGTTCTGTTCTTATTCCAGTAGTCTCCGCTTGTTGTGAATAATCCGCCGACTACTGATCAGGAGAATCCCTCTCAAAGGACATTAATGACTACCCGCAGCGACTCAACTTAGACACTCCAACCCTAGTGCAGTTCGGAGCTTTCATCAGAGAGCTTCGACAGCTTGATCTGAATGAACTGCGCCACCCGATAACCCCAAATGACGTTCAGAGAACCCTTGTGCAATTCAAGAATTCAGCTGATCCAGGCTCGGATGGGCTGAATTCTTATTGATAAAAATCCTACCAAGCAGCAACCGCCATCTGATTAGAAAGAGCACCTCAATCCGGAATGGTTCATCGAGAGGTGAACCGTTCTTGTTACCTAAATGGGGATTCCTAAAGAAAACAGTCCAATAAAATGTTTGAATTCATGTTACGAGTATCTCATATACACGAATACTGACCGCAGTTGAGCGAGTATTCGAACGGATATATAAGCAGAGAGGGTCGAAGAGGAGAATTGCTAGATTCAAAAAGAACCTGCTCATCGATAGACGAGTAACGCAGGACTCGATACAGTGTGAGCGTTAACTCTCTATGGCCTGGATCGATTAACGCAAGGCATTTGATACAACATCGCATACAACATGTAAGATGATTGCATATGCTCAGATGGCTTGTGGTACCCCACAAGATATTGATATGTCTTGAAAAACTGATATCACTCTGACGAACCCGCTTCATCATAACATCTGACCAGTTGTGTTTGGAGGTTGTTCATAAGAAAATTATTTTGACTAAAGCCTGAAAGGTCTCAGGAGTTTGGATAGTCTGTGACCATGAAAAACATTAGTGAAGCATTTTTTGAAGTAGCTATCGAAGCGGCCAATGAACTTGGTATGGTTTTTGACGCTGAACAAAATAATCACAACTCTGTCACTGAATTGTAAATTATTCAGCAAAAGAACTACATCAAAGCCGCAGAGATTATGTTTCACTCGCAGCTACATAAAGATAAACCGATGTTTATACTCTTTAACATTATCGAAGACCTTGGCTTCCAATTTGGAAAGTATTTTCATTATACAGGGCTATTCAAATTCGTTTCTGTACATGGGTATCTCGTAAACGATAAGAGATAGTGTCGGTTAAATTGTGGCAAAGTTGCGTATTTTAAAAATCGAATATAGCTCTTTTGATTCTGGAGATATACAGGAAAAACCAAAAAATCCCAAATAATTTTTTGGCCTGTACCTTTTTTATTCGCTGACATATTGAAAATCTGTCTGCATTTTGCTATTGGCCCTTGATATGGTTTATCAGAATATATCTATGAATCTTTCATACAGGGTGTCATCTCACTTGGGCCACCCCCATCTTTGAATTTTTAAAGACGGGCCTGTATTTTTTTGTAGTTTTTGGGTCGTCAACGTTCACTTCTTACTGAGAAATTGAATTCAATTTTATATTTTGGGATGTTTCGGTAATATTTTATTTTAATTGAGTGAATTATGCCCTTTTGAATTACGGCTATTCAGTAAGTAGATAGTTATTATTTATTCACTAGAATTTTCTGGAATTGATTCTCCAATCCTACGAAAAATTATTTTATTCTCATCAATATATGAGATGAAAGTTATTTTTTAAAAACATCTTCAGCTTTATCTTATTTGACGCTTTTCAAATTTCACATCTCATGCCAACATGGATTGCCGAAAATGCATCATCAGTGCAAGGTCTCATTTCTGTAAATTTCATTTTATCTATCTCCACAATTGATTGATTTGAAATGACTTCATTTTGCATATCGTATTTCACTCTTCAAACCCATTTGATATCCAGATCATAGCGGTTACTATGAAAATTGTGAATCGCCATTTTGCGGTGTCTGCCTGATTGAATTCAAAATAATGTCCCTATGCTTTTCCTAGGCCACTTATCAAATCCTTTCATCTGATACTCATATCATAGGAGTTACCGTGGAAATGATAAATTACTATATTGTGGCATCCACCATATTCGATTTGAAATGTATGCATTCAATTGATTGGGCATTATCACAAGAACTTAATGTATCTGTAAAATTTCAGCTCAGTTGGTCTAACTGGTTCAAACTGAGTTGAGGTCATGTTGTATGGAAGCGTGCGATAAAATTTACCAATCCAGTCATTATCTCTAAGAATTTTTTCAACGGTTCCATAGATTTCATCCGTTACTTTTGGAAAGCACTGTATATATTAACAACACCATCATCGTTAAGCTCATGTAGTGATTTGATATTGAAGAGTTACATGAACTCTCAATATTCAGTGCTCTCACTGTGAGTTTCTATATTCCAAGAAATCTCTCAAAAGTTATAAGTTAGTTTCCAAGTATTCATTTGATTTGTGAAATCACGAAAGTTATGAGTTAGGTTCAAGTATTCATCTGATTATTCCAAGACTTTTGGAGATCTTTGATTTGAATAAATGAGTATTCGTGATAACGATATTTTATTCTGAATAGTACTCACCTAATAATGTATCAACTGTAACAGCACTCATGTAATTATGAACGTCAAAAACGTTTTTTTCTTTCTTGAATTGCTCCACCAAGTTATTGGCGTTCTTGTTGAATACTGGCATGAAAGATTTCAGAATGGATGTATGGAATGTGGGAGCAATCATTTTTCTATGCGACCGCCATTTCTCACCTGAAAATATTTCAGTCATCAGGAAGAAACAACAATTCCTACTAGGATTTTTCAATTGAAAAAACATACGGTTCTGCATATAATCCACATTTTGCCAATCAATTGAATATGAAATACTTTCTATGGATTCAATACGATATAAATTTTGATTTCAAAATTGTATTTCTATTCGACAATGACTTCAAAGACGAAATTCCATATAAGAAGCCAAAATTTTCAATATAGAAACGGAATTTTGAAAATAAAAATTTTAATTGAAACACCATGTGGCTAGGGAAAAAATGTCGACCCCTGGAAAATATTGCGTATTTCCAATCATTCACTGGAAAATTGTGGATTTGCCCTGAAATTGAAACATTTGTTTCTGGAACTTTTGTATAAAAAGTCATCGTAAAAGTTTATTTTTCTATTGAAGAATTTTAATCATAAATCAAGTATTTCACCCACCTTTACTTATAAGTAATCCATCTCCTAACCAAGGTTCGAATAATTGGTATTCGTGAGGTTTTTCTAAATGGACGCTACTTCCCAATATCAACTGAAACCACAAATTGATTGAAATAGCTATTTATGATATGAGTGTTGAAAGTGAGGTTTTATTTTGTGAGTGTAAAAGTTCAAGAATAAAATAACTATACTTATAAACCTATATACCATAATAGCAAACGAGAAAGAGGGAGCGGAATTCTCAAGTCTCTTCCTAGATTTGACAAGCTGTACTAAACAAAACGGCTGTATTGGTTACATCCATATTGACCCGGAATAGGATATAATTTGCAGGTAATTCAAAAACATAAGGTCCTTCGAGATATGCAAATGAACAACACTATGGATAACATGAATGCAAGTAAATCTGTTCAAAACCTGAGGTACACTCAAAGATTGGAAGAAAAGAAAGAGAAGCTAGAGGCTAAATCTGAAGTAGTCGTGACAGCAGTTGAAGGTCAAGGAGCATTCAGAAAATCTCCTTCCAAACCGAAAGGAAGCAGTAGAAGTAGTCAAGCTTCAAGACTGAAGCAACTGGAAATCAAAACGGTAATAAAGAAGAAAACATTAGAAAAAGAGCTTCTAGACCTAAAACTAGCCTTGAAAGTAGCAGAAATTGAAGAGAATAGTGTTGAAAGTGAGTCATTGTGAATGCATCAGTCCCAAAAGCCCAACGTGGAAGATTGAATCGATGGTTAAACTCCATGGACAAACGGGCATGATGGTGAGGATAAGCATTCTATAATTATAGTAGAATAATATGAATTGTAAGAAATTCTCATTCTGAAAATAACCAGAAAAAGTATTTTAACCTTTTTTTTGATAACAATATGTGTCAAATGACTCTTTCTCAGATGACAAAAATATTAACAAGGCAATCTCTGCCACGAGAATTTCCCATTTTTGATGAAAATCCAAGTGAATGGCCAAATTTTATTCATCATTATAATAATTCTAACGCTAGTTGTGGATTTTCGAATGAGGAAAATCAGTCCAGACTATAGAAGTACCTCGAAGGAAATGCCAAAAAAATTGTTCAATCCCTTTTAATAATGCCACAAAATGTTATTGATTTACTGAAAAATCGGTTTGGTTGGCCAAATCATATAATAATGATGTTGTTAGAGAAAATAAAGAAATTTCCACCCGTGAGAGAAGAAAAGCTTGAGTTATTCTAATAGTTTTGTGATGAAATCAAAAATTTTGTAGCTGCCATAGAATCGCTCAATGAGGAAGAATATTTACATAATTCAATAATTATAGTTTTTATCATAATTTGAAGCAATGCCGAAAACGAAAGTTATGTGAACTCCAACAATGTCCAAAGTTTCATCATAAGTTATTTCATAGACGTTTCTCAGGTTATTAATGGAGCCAATATGATGTTGATGACTCTGCCATTGTTGGAACAAATTCCCACGTTTTCAATAATGAATCCGTTCTACTGAAAATTTTACCAGTAGCTGTCACTTCTCGAAATTAAACAGCTGAAACTCATGCACTTTTGAATGACGCATCAACAATTTCTTCAGTATATGAAGAATTTGCTAATTCTCTTGATCTTGACGGTCCCATACAAAGTCTTCACCTGCAATGAACTAATGACGATTTATTCCATCAAAAAATGATTCTAAAGTCGTTCCATTTACTATTAGTTCCAATGACAATGGTCCCAGTTTTCAGATGCGCCATGTACGAATAACGAAACTTTCTCTTCCCTCGCAGAAGTATCCATACATTCAGAACAAGATTTCACCGTTGAGAGATGCTCAACCCAAAATATTCAACTGACAAGATAATTGGCTACTTTCAGTTAATAGAAAACTCATTTGTGGACCACGGAATGGACTCGGCCTGAGCAAAACATTTTTGGGATGGGTAATTCTTGGGAATCTGGATGTCTCCACTAGAAATCAACATGTCCTCTACCATATGAGTTCCCACGATCTCCAGAAGGAGAAAGATGATTTGGATATTCTACACGAAATGGTTAAAGAAAATTGGAAAACTGTTCAAAATATGTCTGATAAAGTTTTGTCGATTAAAGATAAGAAAACACAACAAATTTTAGACACAACAGTTATATCAGGTCGTGACTTTTGATCGAAGGTAGTATTGTTGAAAAATATTTTTGTTCAATTTCCTGTCTCCTCCCTATTCTCTCGGTTTGAATAATGATGTTTTTGGAAAAACATAGAAGAACGAGGGAGTAGAAAGTGATTCTGCGTCAAAAAATCAAGGGTGGAACTGGCGGGGTCGAAGCAACAGGATCTAAACATCATGTACCTTTGACTGACACATAAGGTGAGTTGACAATTGCATGACAGTATCCGATTTCAGTTTTTGGTGAAATTCATTTGAATTAAGAAACATGTCATCTTTAGGGCTATCTAGTTGGGGTTGAGATGATTCTGCAACGTAACATGTCTGACGGACTGCGAATAGCTCTGCAAGTGGCTCGGGGAGTTATTAACATTGGCTACCCGGTACACGAGGCTGATGATCATCAAGAAGAGTATTATACGGGTTCATTATCCATTACAACCGCGAATTAACTAGATGCTGATAAAATGTTAAGGCACATCATTACTAATCGTTCAAACATACCTCTGTATCTTCCGCACTGCAGATTCCAACGTATAGTTTTGGTCCAAAATACAGTTTCACGATATCGCTATCGAGTTTATGGTAAAGCTCATATACTAAGTCGTAAACATCTGAAAACGAAGGATATACAATTCAATATTTTTTTAATTAAAAAATATCAGAAGATATCAAAGCGTTGAAAAGGACTCAGTATATGTTCGTTATTATAATTTTTTTTGTAGGAGTAATCAGTGAATGCTTCAGAAATTAACAGAAGAATAAAAATTATATTGAGATGCAACAAATACGCCCTGTGATAACTCAAGTGTATAGTTTGAAAATACTCGAAATTAAAAGCCAATTCAGCAGTATATTCTTCATCAATAACAGATAACAATGAAAAGTGGATTCTTACGAGACATTTATAAAACATACCACATGCTGAAAACTCTACGATAATCCACAATGTCTCTCAAAAATTTTGTATTCCAGTGAAACCATAATGGGAAAATTAATATTTTCCAAAATAACAATAGATTTACAATCGTTTTCTTTAATTTTTTTGTGGTAGCATTCCGAGTCAACTTCTTGGCAATGACAGATGTCAAAGTTTGACGTGTTTCGCATACTAGCAATGCTTCTAATTCCCATTCATAACTCAATCAACATAATTCTGTTCAAAATATCTACGACTTTTCATTATACAATCAGAAGTACCTCACTCGTAACTTTTGAACGGAACTAGAATGATTTTTTCTATATTTCTGCTACAGAAAACAATAGTGTGATGTCACTCGTTGCATAGAGGATGCTTTCCACCTTTTTCAAATGAAAAAGGTGATTTTGTGACATCTCGTTCGATCAGTATTTCAATTCTGTATCCAACACGGGTTTATTTTCAAAAATCAGACCAGCCAGTCCTGAGTGATGGGCAGTTTACTATTCCTTTTATTATTTTGCAAACAATTGATGTTTTAATTCCACTAAAAATGCTGAATCACATTTGAAACACATATTATGGAGAGGTGAACGTTTCAGAATATTTGTACGTGGTGTTGGTAGATAAAAAAGATTCAAAGCAACCAACACTTCTTTTTCTTGGAATGTTTAAGTTTGGTGAATATGGATGATTATCGTTCAATTCGGTTGGAGAGCTGGTGATATATGATTTTGAAAAAAATCAGCAAAGCTATTAAGAATATTTAAAGGAGTATCTAAAGATTGTCCTCCGTGAGAAATTTTGTTCGAAATGCTGGTTGAACCGTTTTTGTTATTTATATAAGCCTATAATTTATTTGGATTGTCTTTGATGTCATGTTCAGCGAATTTCACATTTTTTTTTGTACGCGTTGTCCAAGTTCCAACTTTATCTTTGCCCTGAGACATACAAATTGATCACCGCTGCTTTCAAATAAATGCCGATACTTAGCCTTAAAACGAATTCGTTCAATGGTTTCATCGTCGAACCACGGCGGATATTTATGCTTGAAGTAACCGGTTCGTAAGGGTACACATTGGTCCAGTACGTTAAAGAATTTACCGTAAAAATTAGTACAAGCATCATTTGATCTGTCAAAAACTTCAAGAGAAGTCCAGTCGATACTTGCGATAAGTTCGTACATACCGAAAAAATTTGCTTTTCCAAAGTTGTACTCATTATTATGAGAGGTAGCGAAGTTTCTCTCCAAATTATAAATAATATTCGATTTGCAGTGTATATTGAATGCAGGGTTTTGTTTGTCTTCAGTTACTAGTGGATCCGAAAATTTCTCGACACGACATTCAATACTGCTACAGAACAGTACGAGGTCGAGTATTCCCCCATAATTATTGTAAATGAAGTTATATTGTGACAAATTGCTAGATTCCAGAAAATTATTCAGCAAATTATTTATCGCGTTCAGTTGATCACCCTGTAAAAACGAAGCATACGAAGGGATATTGAAGCCACCCGTGATGAAAATGCTATTGTTATAGACAACTTAGATGCTTGCAAGAGTTTCGAAAATGGTAATGTTCATATCGTTAGACAAATAGATCACAAATTGATTACAAATAACGAATTTGAGTGAGATATTATTTACACCATAACAATGTCTGCTGAGATTAATACTTGAGGAATGAGAGGTGTCATATCATCCGTGAGGAGACGAACGAATCAGCAACTGCAAAAAGAGCTCCTCCACCTCCTGAGCAATTGCATTCAAAAAAATTTCTATCAGAGCGGTATACCTCTTTGCAGTTAGGGAGTAAGTCTTTATTTCTGATCGATTTATGCAACCAAGTTTCTGTCAGCGCAACAATTGTTAATTCAGTCATTGAAATTTAGTTGGAAAATTAGGCTGTTCTAGATCGAAAACCAAGAGTATTTTGATAATAGAATGTTGAGTAGGGTTGAATCATGGGAAGACACAGACTGATACAATGCCTCATGAGATTAGACAGCCAAGCACATTATTTTTGAATTTTTCTATTGCAGTCTGGTAAGCAGTACATTTTTTCTTTTTCCAAACCGCATGAACTGTTGAAAGATTTTCTCTCGCCAGTTTAACGCAATTGGTGCATTTACGTATTTGCGATTTGCGTGCCTTAACTTCGTGATTGTCACCACACAGTGGACAGGAAAGCTGCCTATTACAATTTCTAGAAGAATGATGAAATTCGTTACAAGTGAAGCACCGAGGAATCTCATTGGCATCAAAAACGCTGCAAGTATCAAGGCCAATGAGCATATTACCGGCTTTCATTATTCTATAATAACAGTGTCTATCAGTTTGAATCACAGCTTGAATAATACTGTAATTTTTTGTAGTTAGAAGAATTTTAACTATTTCACAATCAGGTGATCAGATGATGCTGAAAGTGTTTTAGGACAAACTGTTTCTGTGTTATGAAGGATTCCTTCATCTACTATGGAAAAGCGTTGATAGACAGAAGTATATTTTTCAGGTATATTCATTCTGAGTAAATTAAGATAGCTAAAGACAAATACAAAATAATGCATAATTACCTGTAGGTGACTTTCCGATGCCCATATGAATATGTCCCAGAATTGGCAGGGTTTTTGGACTGGGAATATTATCCGCCAATTTTACATGTCTCAAATTTTTGAACCAGTAGTGATAAATTGTCAATATTGCTGTTAGACCAAGAATAAATGTGATTGCAGAACTGACGAAAGGATAAGATTCTCCTTCCATAGAAATCTGGAAAATAAAATTTCGGGAATTACAAAAATATGTTACTTTGTAAGACAGAGCTTGATAATTATTCATAATAAGCTATACCGGCGAATAATAATAATATATAATAGAAAAACAATAAATTGATTGAAAAACCAGTGACTCAATAATTATCATAGAAGTAAATTGAGTCATCAGTAGCTTTCCACTCTCAATCAGTAGAACAGTACCTTGAGAGCTAAAACAAGAGATATACTGCATGAAGAGTAAGCCTGGCAACATCGACCTTAACGCTCGTGCGATTATATTTATTCCTTGTTTGCAGTAGATTGATTCACAATGTTCCGAAGTCTAATTGCATTACGCCTTTGTTGTGAAAGTGTTGATCTTCTCACTTGTGGCTTTGTAAATAGCACTCTGATAAATATTGCGGAATTTGCTTCTATTATGACATAACAATTATTCTTGCATGAACAACCACAAACTTCAACCTGAATTATCCCCATTGAATGAAATAATACGTAATAATGTAGTCGATATCTACTGAAAATAATGTTATTTTGGATTACTGATAACTTTCCTGGCATCCTTTTTCTAACGTTTTCAGTTCACCAGCAAAAATACTGATTTTCATCTATTTGGAAAATACGTATTCTCATCAGCTCAAAGAAAATGATCCAATATAATACATGCTGATGATATTCAATGACACTGAGATGAAGATCAAATATACATCATGAACGAAATTATTAAGAAATATTTTGGTCTATTTACAGACGCCTTAGGAAAACTATAGTATGGCCGATATTTTACGAATATAATATTCACCCTATCGCTAACTGGATATTGATCCAGGGTTTACAAAAGCATCTAAAAAATGTTGAAGAATATCAGTATGTATCCAATCTGAGTAAACACCTCAGATAATCAAATAAAATCCTTCTCGTTGAAAATTAGATGAATATTTCAAGATTACAGTTGGGCTGAAAAGTCCGTAGACTAACATACATACAAAAGAAAATTTCGTTTGATGAAATTTGATTTCATTATTCAATATATTTGCCTTCGGAGGCGATACAACAATTATAGTGGTTATACAATTTTTCGATACTATTTTTAAAGTACGATTTGTCTTCAGCCTCAAAATAGGCCTCAGTTTTGACGATTACCACTTCATCGGCGCTAATTTTTTTCCCAGCAAGCATTCTCCTGAGGTCTGAGAACAGAAAAAATCGCTGGGAGCTAGATCTGGAGATTACGGTGGATGCGGAAGCAATTCGAATCCTGAATCATGCAATTTCGACATCGTTTTCATTGATTTGAAGAAACAGCACTTTCTATTTCTTCAAATGCGGTCGGGTTTCAGCGATGTCGTCCTTCAAAAACTCCAATAACGCTAAGTAATAGTCGCTGTCTGTGTGAAGTGTAAAATAGTTCAATAAATATGGAAAGGAAATTGTAAAAATATAAATGAGTCAAACAAGAACAGCCAAATTCTATCTTCACTTAAAATTTAAAAAATCCCGACTTCTTCTATGGGAATTGTCTCATTATCTTTCAGAACAGTCCAGAGGAAGATAACACACTGACCTGTGAAATTTCTGCACTCTATCGTTCTATGGTAAGTATTGTTATTCCATGAAATAGGAGATGATATTTTGTGGAAGAACTTTTTGTTTTTATTATATTCGCAATATAACATGTGAAAATACCTTGCTGGTGTTGTGAAGTTCTAGAAGCTTCTTCTTCTGTCTGGAATACCATAAATACAGTAACCTTGTGTGGATTTGCGGTTGGATCCGAAATATTTCGAGTAAGTATTACTCACAATTCTTTTTCACACTTATACTTTCGTCAGGTATACAATAATAGAGACTTTCAAATATATAATTATGGAAATTACGGGAGCAAATTTTGTACGTGTTGTACCAACAACGCCTCCAAGCTGATCTACTAGAGATATTTCCATACTGTCCCTCGGGAATATCTTCTCGTACCTTGGGCCAGTTATCATGCCTATCATGCCTTATACACAGCCAACCCTTCCTGCTCAAATCATCAGCTCCCAAAGGAGTTGTTGGAAAATGGATAACATTGACTAGACTATTTCTCGTTGCTATGATGTTGATATTTTTTGAAATTTAGCAATTGTCATAATTTTTTAATAGATTGTCATATTTTGGAAGTTATACCTTTTTTTTAATCAGTTAATTTAATTCAAATCCATATATTACATCCTTCTTAATCTCTGTACCCTTGATACACATCAATACACCGGGTAGGTGAATTTGTGTGTAACACGTGGGATGGCAGAAAAACTGGCGTCATGTTCCCTGCGTTTTTTGATGGTTGAAAACCTGCTCGAAAAGTGGGTATCCCACGATTTGAACATTGGATAGAAATTGTCATGTTTTGATATCTGTTCTTATTTGCTTTTGCATAACCAAAACGATCATTTTTTGGATCAGACTCTCTATGACAATCGGAGACGTTTATGACAACAGTTGAACACCGATGAGCCACCCAAGCACTTCCCAAAAGAAAAAACAGAAAAGGTCCGATCCCGCTCCACGACAACGCCCGTCCGCACATTTCACAAATCACCGTCCGAAAATTAAACGGAAAAACGTGGAAGTTCTGCATTACCCACCATATATACAGGCCGCTTTTTTCATCATGTGATAACATTGCTGTATTTACAGAAAATCAAAGCTACATGGCAATCTACATTAAATGTTCGAACTGACGATCCCTTTGTTGAATGCCCATAAGTTGTCGTTCCAGACAATTTCTGTGGCGATTTTCTAGCATAACAGGTGTAATACTAATAAACGCATCTCTTATTTTTTGTTTGAGATGCTTGATATCTGTATTTTGTGTTGAAAAAACTTTATCCTTTATGTATCCCCAGACAAAAAATCTGAAGGAGTAATATCTGGGGATCGAGCTGGCCAATTAATTGGTCCATTGTTTTCAATTCATTTTCTCGGGAATATTGTATCTGAATGTTCCCCTACTATTGCTGCATTATAGGGAGGAGCGACGTCCTGTTGAAAATATTGTATTTCATGGCGGATATTCAGTAGCAATTCATCTTAGTAGTCATCGAATTCATTGAATAGATAATGAAGATACATTTAACTATTCAAACGATCATCGTAAAAGAAAGGGCCAAAGATGTTTGTTCCCACGATTCCCAACCAAACATTTATTTCGAATCTTTCTTGGAAACTGTTTTCTCTATGTAAATGTTCATTTGTATTACTCCATCTCTAATGGATATTTTTGTTAAACCAACCATTGTTGGTGAATTTTGATTCGTCCGTACATATTTTTTTTCAACAAATATTTACAACTTCCCTATTTCTATGTCTTAACCACTTCGCAAATCGTACTCTCCTTCCTTAATCCCTTTCATTGAGGTCATGAACTTTGCGTATCCTGTAGCATTTATATTTGTTCTTTTTCAAAATATTTCTATTGGATTTTACAGAAATCCCCATTTCGTAGGCAATTTCTCGAAAACAACAATCTTGATTAGCATATTTTTTGTAACTGGCCAATCCTATATAAAAAAAGATGCTTTCGCTGTGTAAATTTTGATGTGGTAATATTTGCTTTCCCATAACATTTATTTGATTCCTCACACTTCCAGTAACCACACATTTTCTTGTTTTATTTCTGTCAAATGCACCATAGTCCCTCAAATTTCT
>WOGR01006202.1:0-13244 GCA_015342045.1 Leptinotarsa lineolata | reverse complement strand
TAATAATAACACTGGTAATCTTCCAACATGACTCAACCTCAGACAGAAGCACAAAAATCTTACGAAGGTCAGACATAGATTCACACCTCAATCTAGCAGACCACTTTTATAATCTTCATGCAGTAATTGTTCATTGTGGGTCTGGCGTTGAGTCTGGTTATCATTACGCTTTGCTCAAGGATGAAACGGACTGGCATAACCCTAGAAAATTTTGTGATACGACTATTGGTATCACAAAATTTTCTGGTGATATCTTGAATTCATTGGAGCCTCCGGACATAGCCTACATTTTGTTTGATAAAATAGTGGACATTGGCAGATCAAGGTCTCCAGATGATGTGGTGTTGCAGGTTTTTCCGGGTTTTCCTGTAGCTGAAAAAGCAAATGCGCCACTGGAATCAATCAAGTCGCTCCGGAGAGCCAATTAACTTTTTTGATGATTCATAATTCGTATTCGTTTTTAAATAGTTCAATACTTATTTTTCTTTTCCTAAAGAAAACAAACATTTGTTTTGACAGAGATATAGGGAAACTTATCCTTCGTTTGTTCAGACTTGAATATTTCTCCAGAAGTTTTGCTTCTTGGATAGAAAAATACTCCCAAAATGTGCATTTCTCCACAAATTTCTTATTCTTCGAAAGGTAGTTACAATTTTGACGCCTGTTAACGAAGTTACTTTCAATCTTCTAAGAGAATATTTCAAGAAAATCCATTCTACAAACATAATTACACTGAAAATTTCTCAAGTATCTAGCCACTTATTTTCTTCCATTCAGAAATGATGACTTTTCCAGTTAGTAAATGTAAAGGAGGCTTCTCAAGTACCATCATCAATTCTTCGAGGGAAATCGTAATATTTCGCGGAAACGGTAAGACCAACAAAGGTTGATTGATCTGGACAAAATTTGCTATTTTGGGGAACTAGGATCAATCAATCAATATATTGTCGGAAGATTAGTATCTCATTGATGAAGTCTTGTAGAAAAATTCAATGCATTTCATAAAATATCGAAAATACATGTCATAAAATATAAAAATTACAAACATCGCAATTTCACAAAAAAAAACATAAAGAAGACAGATGAGTTCAGATGAGCATTGAAAAATCAAGTAGAATTTACAGGTCATCACTGTAGAATTCATCGATCGAAAAATAAGCTCTCTTGATTAAAAGATCTTCAACTGTACTTCATAACTCTCTAACATCTATGCTATTTTTTAGAATGGTAGGGAGGTGATTATATACTTTAACATTATCATAAATCAGAAAATGCTGAGTCAAGGCGAATTTTGAAATAGGTAAATGAAGCATATGGGTTCTGTCTGTTTTATTTTTTTGAATTAGGTGACAGGTAATATTTTGTAGCTGATGAATATAGGCTTGCAGTGATCTCTCGGCTCAGACTTTGTAAGGTATCCAAAGACCTCTTCTAAAGCACTCTGTAACTGTAAATTACAATGGCCTCAGAAAGCTATTCCATAGCGAATATAAGATTCGACCAATGCAAAGCAAGCCATTTTAGCTATAGTGTACCTTAGTGCAATTGATATTACTCTCATAGCATAACGTCCATTAGATACTTTTTTACTCAAATGGAATACATGTTCTTTAGAAATCAATTTATTGTCTATATGAATGCCTAGGAATTTAGTATACTGTTTGTTTTCTATTTAGTGGTTATCGAAATCTAAATCATCTAGTATACATTCGAAAGTAACTAGTTTTCTTTTGTTTAGGTTGAATCACAAGAACTCCTAGTGTTACACCAGGCTTGAATTTTTTGAATATTTATTTTATCATATTTGATAGCTAATTAATTCATTTATTACTCCAAATGAAAGCGATATCGTCGGCGAATACAGTAAATCGTCCTGCGATGTTGATGGTTATTAGGTCATTCAAATATATTGAAAATATTGGTCCTAAAACAGACCCCCGAGGCACTCCATTTTTTATGTCACTGAGATCAGACTGTCCACTTAATATTTCCACCACTTGTCGACGTTCTGTGAAATATGAACCAAACCAGGTCAAATTTATTCCTATTATCCCATAATCAATGCTCTGTTCAGTGAAAATCTCACAATGCAATGTTTCTTGAATGCTTCATGATTCTAATTTTTGAAATTTTCTATCAATGATGAAAAAATTCTTCAACAATAATAATAATAATCGTTTTTATCAATTCCACATTCGAAAGAACACAATAAATATTATATTTCAATGTTCATACATGAAAATTAAGGACGAAGTTTATTTTCTGTCGTGTAAACACGATAGAAAATATTCTTCCACCTAACCCTGAACCTATTGAGGAATATTTTCGTGAAATTGTCACTTCCTTAAGTTATTACCGGTAGTTTAACATTAGTCTTGATTTTCTTGTGTTTCCAAACAAATTCTCTCAATCCAACAGAATGCTTACTTCATAATATTTTGAGTCGTGCCAAAACAATTTTTCTAGGACCCAATTAGGAAACATTTGTGGGACAAATCGAGAATCCAAGTTTCAACGTTACCCTCTTCGAAAAATATTCCACGTCCCCTCTGTGGTTCCTTCAAGTCATCCTTCCAATCATCCACCCGTGCCCTGAGCGAGATATCTTCCAAAACTAACAAGTGAAGACACTTTCCTGTCGTGAAAGCATCTCAAAAATGTTAAAGCCTTTTGTAGACTAGTCGTGTTATTGTGGAAATGCGAATTCAATTTGCCTCATCGAAGGAAACAGCGTCATCTATTGGATTTTCTACGAGTAAATTGAGTGTTTTGGTGTGACGCCTTCTAAGCGAGAAATGCAAGCTCAAAAAAAGTGTTGACGCTGAATTCTTTCCTGTGTTCAGGAGAAATTGTTCAAGCAGGCGTAGATGACATAGTTACGCTGCTATACTAAAAAAAATCATGATGATAATCGACTTTACTCTACAGATAACTCCTAATTGAAAAGGGAATAATTAGTTCAATGAGAGGTTAGTTTCTGGGATCCAGTCTCACGACTTCTCCATTATGAGACAGTAAAAAAGGAAGAAAATAATGAAACCATCAATAAGTGCTTACTAAAAAGATGTATAGATTATGCACAGGAAAAAATTACCATCTGAAACAACTACTTCCAAGAATATGAACATGAAATGGTATATGAATGGAAATCATTTTTCCATTCAGTTTGTACTGATATACAACTTAATTTATATGGAATGCTTTCAATGTACAAGTGTATTCCAAAGTTTTTTGGTGGACACATTTTTGTTTAGCTGGTGTATGAAAATTTTCCAAAATTCAGTTTTGATTTTACAGAGTCAAAAAAGTTTTTTGGTCATTATGGTTACTTGACTGTACGACGAAGCTACAGAATCGAGTATTTTCTCCAGAAATTCTGAAAACAACATGCATAATTAGTTTTCAGCTGAACTGTTTCGGAGCAGACATGAGTTTGTTAATTGAAAACATTGTTTCTCATAAAAACACCGCCGCCTCCGCCAGAATATTGAATGTCGATCACCGTTTCCTTCGCCAGTTTATAGCATCGGCATTTTATTATTGCATTGAATGTAGTTTTTTGGAAAATTATTTCACCAGATAACACGATTTTGCATGTGAAATAGATTATTTTCCTTTTCAACTCGAAGACAATAAAATATAACCCTTTCAATTAAAACAAAGAAATAATAGACAAATTTAAACTGAAGAAATTGTACCTTTTTTCTTTTTTTTGAGTTATATCAGTCTTTATCGTTCGAGGGTTTGGGCATCCTCAAGAATATTTCATCAGTTCGGACTTCCATTGTCTAATATTATATAAATTATTCAAATTTCAATTGTATTGTTTATTTCAGAGATTTCAAAGTATTTTATATAATATTAGACATTGGAAGTCCGAACTGATGAAATTCACCACGAAACATTGTCATTCACCTTCAAATCAACACTGGTGTTTCCCAGGGATCCATATTGTCTCCAACCCTCTTTTTATTGTATATCAATGACTCATTGGAAAAAAATCAATAATCCAATATAATATTTTATTGACGACAGCACACTTGTCTCGTCATTCCATTTGGATTCCAGGACATCGGCTGCCGGTGCACATCTTCACCGGCAGCAGGAGGTTGCCTATCCCAATGAGGATTCAGAAGTGATTTCTAATTCGGGTGAAAGTAACTAGGTTCAGTTCAATGCCACGAAAACCAAGGCATCAATTTTCTTCAAAAATGTTTCCGAACCGGATATAATAATGTCAAGACAGACAATTCCGCTTTCCGCTTCGACAAGTTTGTTGGGGAGTTAAAATGGACACCAATATGTCTTGGCACAATCATGTTGCTGGAATTGCAAAGGCTACTTCTCAAAAGATTGGAACACTGTGCCGAGCCAGAAAACTGTACACACCTCAGAAACTTTTGATGCTTCATAAAACTCAGATCAGACTTTCTTTGGAGTATTGTTCTCATTGATGGAGCTCCGTCCCTAAGCATACCCTGTAGCTGCTGGATTCCATCCAGAAAAGAGCCATCCACCTGACTGGAGACACGAACATCACTTGCAACTTTGATAGTCTGGAACATTCAAGAAAGGTTGAAGATTTGTCTCTCTTCTATATTTTCACGAAAGGTGTTCAAGTGACTTGGCACATTTGATTCCTTCAAGTACATATCATAAATACGTGCAGACTGTGACCGCTCATCGTTTTGAGGTTCAACTCAGTACACCTTAAACTTCACTGTTTAAGAAGTCTTTCATTTGGAGAACTGTATTTATTTGGGATAATCTTCCTGAAAACGTTTTTCCAAATGAATTTAATCTACAGCGATTCAAATTTAACGTGAATCACTACTTTCGCCCAGGCGGATCTAGGACCTTGCATATATCTCCCACTCTTGTTAGTTCAGTTCTACTAAAAAACAGAATTATCTCTTCACCTATATTCTTTTATAGAAATTCGTAGCATGTAATGAATGAACTTCCGTGGTAAATATTATTTCATTTCCCAAACACATTTTGAAACTTCTCGTTCCCCTACAAATTATATCTCTGTTGACTTCAAACCAGAACCAGAGTTGGATTTTTTTGTTTAGCGAACACTTTGAAGCATTATCTGAAATAAATTACTTCAACCATTCAGTAGAATAAACAACCCCATTGAAATATTTTTTCGAAAGTATCGTTGTTATAAAGAATAGCAATTTGATTTAGGTTTTGAAATGTGATTTATTTTAGTAAATTGACGTGCGAAGAACCAAAAACACTCGAGTTACCAGTTATGATTATTTTAGTTTCCTATTATCGAATTTTTTTTTGTATGATTCCTAACTGATTCAATTGATTGATTATATAACGTCACTAAGGGTTGAACAAATCACAGGTTCATTAATAAAAATATATATGGTTTAATTTAGGAAGAGTTTATTAGTCACAATTATATTATGTACCAATAGTTAACATCTGCACTCGAATGGGTATTCTAAAATAACAATATAAAACAACAAGTAACAATTTGAAATGATGATATAAAATAAACAAGAAAAGTAAGGTATTATATCAAAATAATCTAAACTTTTCAGTGGAATGACATGAGCCAATACAAATTGCTTCAGAAGAAAAAACACATTCTTAGCAAAAATATGGAAAATATTTTTGGAGAAGAATGAATAATGTCTACTTTACAATAAGAAAAGAAGTACGTATCTGTCTTAATAATTGAATTATCATCAAGTACAGCGAAAGTATTATAAAGGCACACTAACAGAATATATAATACTGTTTCTCACATGATAATTCACAATTGAGAATCTTAACAATGCTTTTGTATTCCGATAACATTTTCTAGAGTTGACAAGAAAATTATATTAACCATCTACACAAATATTTGATTTTCAACATTACATCAACATGTGTATTTCACAATTAATTGAAATTTTTCGAAAGTAGATTGGTATTAGCAGATCAATTAAATTAGAGGTGCGATTTTTTAAATGGTCAACAAAATATCATCTCAGATCAGTAGGAAAAATGCATATTTTAAAATACATAATTGTTCAATATTTGCCAGATTTCCGAGTAAAATTTCTGAAATTGTATTATATCTTCTGTTAGTATCAGAAATATATAACAAATATAGAGAACATATTTTTTGAGTGCAGAACAGCAGAACCATTGTGAAAAATACAGTGGACATGTTCAGCTATACATGTGTTGGAAGTGTGTGTATATAACAATAATTTGAACTTCTAATGAATTATTATGAACAAGTAAATATAGATATATGTAGGTACTGTGCAGCTAAAATCTAAATAAGTACTGATTATTTTGTATATATGTATATATAATATGGAAAATACCCTATTTTTCAGAGATGTACAAATATTGCTACTATGTACACAATGCGCTTAATTGGAGAAGGGCTATGAACTGTTTGGATTTCATACTTTCCAGAAAATTTTCAAAAAACTCAGAATTAGCAAAAAAATTCGATATAAGAAAAGTATTACCTTTTTGGAAATGATCAGATTGTATATGGATAAAAACATATGTCTATAAGTACTGGGAGACAGTTTATACTGTTAGATGAAAAAAATATTGTAGGGTTTCTTAAATAACAGTTTGGTGTTATCGTTCTTGAAAAAAAACTATAAATGTGTTTGAGTATATACATATTTAAATATTTAAACTTCAGCCAATTCAGCGAAGCTGAACGTAGCCTAGGTCAAGGTAGCAATATTTTGAGATTGTAAAAAAATACAACTTGTATATGAAAAATAATCAGCACCTTCCTATCTATTAAATAGTCGAAAATTACCTACCTTATAAATACTACTTTTTTTCCTGTTATTGTATAAGTTTTTCTCAAAGCTTATATACTGAATATTCAAGAAATAAATATTTCGACTAAAATAAATTTTCACTACAGTATATTTAAATACACTTTAGGTAATGTAATGTCTCATAGATATAAAATTTAATTTGAATATATGGTTCAATAAAACTTTATTCCTATAGATATCAGTTTTGTTAAAATACAAATTTACATATTTTCGATATATATTGGTGTTGTTGTAACCTCTTTAAACTTTTACTGAAAAATTCAAAGCTTTCTCCATTTTTCACTGAATGTTTATTTACACTCTTTCAGACTTTCATCCAGTGAATATTTCAGACATACTACTACAAATTTTTACTACTAAGGATTGTTGATTTTTGATTGTAATTCGATTTCAGAAGACTCAAATATAATATTTTCATCATTCCTAAGAAACAGTGTTAACAACTTACTGGAGCTTGTATAATGAAATATAACAATTCAGAACTTCTGCTATTTCGATGCATTTATTATTCATCGTAAAATTTATAAGAAGTTGATTGGTGCAAAGAGTGGATGCAAGTGACGATTAGTTTTATTGCCAAACTATTTTTGAAATTTGGTTGTACCGTAAAATGTTTAGTGACACCCTTTGAATTTCCGACAGCCTATTGAAAACACTTTTCCCATACCAGAACAAAAATACTGTCTCTTTACCAAGTTAAGCATCATCAAAAGATGATGCTGACTAGTGATGCTAACGTGGTTAGCGAAACGTGCATCAAGAGACATCTGGTGTTGGGAAATTGTTTCCAATAGATCATTTTACACCAGACGTTCCAATCAAATAACCACAAATAACTACAATGTACTCTGGCTGTGAACCAAATGACATTTGAAAGTGGTATAAATCATTCGGAAAGAGTAGAAAAAGTATACAGATACAATCATCGTTTGCGGAAAAACGGCGAACAGTTGCCGTAAGGGAGCTTGCTGAATGTCTAGAACCACAACTTAGTCACTTGACAAGTGTTTTGAAAATGAGTTCTGCATTTGATGACACCGGAGAAAAAGTAATATATTCTCTGCATGCAATAGTTGTTATCCTAGTTTCGGTGGCAAAGGAAGAAATGAAAAACAAAAAAAACAATAAATGAATCTGTTTTGAACATGAAGTTGTTTCATTTGAAGACAAAAACAGTCACATAAAAACACTGACAAAATTTTACACAAGACAATGCGTGAAATGATGTAGCTCAACATTGGAAATAGAATTCTTGAATACTTGCAATATGTGCGGTATCGCAACTGCGATACGGCACATGCGATTTCTGACTGTTGGTATCACAAAGTTATCAGGGATGATTTGCTATCCAATTCTAGAAATATGAAAACTGTTACAGAATCAATAGGGTTTATTTTGAAAAAAATCATGTAGATTTGAAAGATTGAATAAGTATTTTATCAGAAAAGCATCTTCACCATAAGTTTTTGAACAATACCAGTAGTTTTGAGGATAAATAGCTGAAGGATGGTGAAGAAGTTATATCTGATCAATGAAAAGTTTCCTCGGAGTCAAGTTAGCATAATGAAGCACTTCTTCATCTACTATATCTTCTGCAACTAAGTTGGAATGAAAAAAAGAACCTAATAATGATTCCACATTTTCATGTGGAGTTTTTTGTCGGGAAAACAAAAAGATGAAATATAAAAAGTATGACTATTACTACTGTATAATACTGAAAAAATTTTTTTTTCTCGAGTAGAGAATCGCCACAAACATTTGGTTTTACGAATACTGAAGGTGCAAGAACCGTAATATGATTATGTGTTGGTTATCAATCATAATATTGATCTTTTCATTAGCTAGAGACGAAAATAATACATTTCGTTATACTTAACGCCAGTAAGAACAAGATGTAGCTGTATTTTGAATACTAAGTAGTCTTCTCTATTCGATTAATTCATGCTGGACAATATATTTGATTAAAAAATATTTTGAAAATATGTTTTGCTCTAAACTCTCTAGATGAACTCCAAACTGCAGAACTACTTTATATTATTTTCTAGAGATGCAGTCGAGATTAAAAGTTGTAAGCCTTCATTTGTAAATATCAACATTGAATTTACATAATACTTAAGTACTTCATTTCATATAGAAGAATTATATTTATTTAGTTTTAAAGAATAAAATTTCAAAAAACAAACAACAGCTATATATACAAAGGAGGGAATTTTCATAACTTATTTATATGAAATAATCCTGCCTGCAGGTACTTGTTTTTACATGTTTTGTGAAACCAAACCTTCCCTCTTGATAATTGACAAAATACTGTAAACAAAACTCATAAGTTGTGCATTAGAATACACTTTATTATTGAGCACCAACAAATTCTTTTACTCATTCTATTAAATACAAAAAAAATATATACACTCCAGGATTTTCCATCATTGTACAGCAGGTAAATATGTTGAGAATAATAGTTTACTATATTACGTATTAATCTATAATGATATGTATGAGCGAACTTTAAGTTTTTTGAAAGATCAAGCTCTAGGAGGTTGAGAGTTCTTCACAATAAAAAACAAAAACAAAAATAACCATGAGAAAATATTTTGAATCTAGCGAGACACTTATGTATTGGAATAATCCCAAACTAGTTTTGAATTTCTAAGAAAAAATGAGAATTATTTTCAACATGTTGGCTGCCATTGACTATTTGCCAAAAAAGTCAAATTGATCGAAAACTTCCTTGTTATCAGGGTGCCGCATTGGTCAATATGACCGATACAATTTATCGCGTCCTACATTCCAATTGCTCGATTTGCCATGTACTTATCAATACACACTGACCGAGCCCGCCAAAATTGAGGATTGCAACAGTCCAGTTTGTACAGTTCAATTTTTACATCCGAATATCTTAAAGTCTACTAACTATTTTGATATCAATCATAATACTTCACTAAAATAACTTTCAATGAGTGTTAATATCTGAGAAACTGCTCATATATTATGGACAAAATAGTGACGGCACCTTACTATGTCGAGTATTGAAATGCGCCGGCTCGGTCTATGTGACCAAGACATTTTTTAGCAAGTATTTCAGTAAAAATGAGGAATTTTTAAAAATTTTGATGAGTGACTACGGCACTCATAAAGTATCAATGCGCTCTGTGGCCTGAAGGCTTAAATTTTCGTGCCAGGTGGCAAAACCCACTTTGACATCAACGTATTAATATTGGTTTCAACGCTACGGCAGGCAACGTGTTAACGAAGTAAAAACTCCATCAATTCACTGTAACATCACAAACAGTATACTACCTAACTTCCTTTCGAGCTAATACTACTAAAGGATTTGAACTTGCTCTGCAAAATCAGGCTTGGTGCACTCAGGATACAAAAACTGAGAAAACTATAATATTGGTGTTAACTCAGTGAAACTCAGAGTTTCCTGCACAAACTTGACTTTGATTCAATATTGCCATTTATAAACTTCAGCGAAAGACTCTGTATTCATTAATACAGATTTTCACTAAAGTATTACAAAACGCAACACGTGTTTCGCTATACAATAGCTTCTTCAGGGGTGTCTACCGGCTGATTCCATCACAGTTCTTATAAGTACTATTCAATTCTGAATGACTAAAATTGAAATCATCTATTTCAATTTCCAACAGCTATGCATTTTAATATGAAGGAATTTTCGCTTTGTGTTAATGAGTACTATAATAACATGGAACATTTTATTGTGAAAAACATCATCAAATCAAGAACTATTATTTTGTATTGCTTCCGTAGGTGAGAATAACTATTGATTTATATTCAATTTTTTCAGCAACCGAAACAATTGAAAATTTCTATACTACATAGTGGCAGTGAAAAATAGTGAAAATGAAATTCGATAGAAAATCTAAGTACAAAAATTCAACAAGTTATATAACAATTATTCACTTTTACATGAATAGAAAATAAGCGAAGTAAATATTGTTTTACATATCATATCAGTTTCATAACCAAATTGGTAATATAAATACACTAACGACTAGAACTTTATTCTATTGACTGGTAGAACACTTTTTCACCAAAATTCGGTCGAACTTAGAAGTGAACTGGGTTAAACAGAAACTTCGCAAAACCACCTTTATTAGAGATCTGTTTTGAAAAATACCCTATCAGTCCTAACTACTGAAAGCTCAACAGGCTAAATCTTTAACAAATAAACCTAGATCGAGCCTAACGAGAATTTAAAAAAACAACAAATAATATGAAAAAGTGTCTTCCTTACTACAATCACAGCTCTGAATCCATACAATCAGAATAATAATAAAAGTTATACAACGTCTAAAATCATCTCACTTTTGTTGTCGATCCTTGCATTTTTTTATAAATGCATAAAAATGACCAAATAACAGCCAAAGTAGACATTGTAAAGATATTATAATATTTCGAAGTAAATATTAATATTTAAATACTTTCTAGTAGAGACTACATTATTTGAAATTAAAGTATACCCTTTCAGTATATCGGGGTACAATTCAAACAAGTGCCTACTTTCCATCACTTCTTATCGTTGCCTCTTCTTGATTCTTCTTTGCAGCCTGTATTATTTGATCTGAAATTAAAAAATCAACTAAGATAATGACAAAAAATATTTTTATTACCAAGAAACTACAGTTCATAGATCAAATTGAAATGCCAACTCCCGTGGTCATATTTTATCAAACAGAGTTTATATACCTACTGTATTTTTTCAAAATATTAATTTCCTTTAATTCATTAGCCGGGGTTCAGCCGTTCATAATTTTGAAAATGTTATAATGGATATTATAAGATACATTTATGAAATAAACAACACATAAGATAGTTAATTTCATTCATTAGTTATGAACGAATATAGTCTTACAAAAACTATATAAGAGTTGAAATGTCTATAGAATGAAAGTAATTTTTCAGAAAAGTTCAAGTTGGAATTGTAGACCAGCAGCAGCAGCTCTACATTATTTTTTAGGTGGTGCAAAATATTCCGGTAGCGACACCGCCCCCATCTAAATAGCAAAATATTGCCAAATAGCAAAGCACACTTTCCGGACACATAGTGGAACATGAATGAGTTTTGATCAGTTTCAATTTACTGGAACTGCATTCATTGATAAGTAAAAGAATGTTCATTGGTACTACTATTTCAATATTAGCTAATGGATTCATACTCAAAAGTTCTTCAACCCTATGCAAGTTTTATCCAATTCAATTTTCTCAGGTACTTCCATTAACCGGAAATCGTTGAATTTTGATAGACGTTCAAATCGAGCGATCAATACATCCTCGATTGTGTCAATTAAAGATAAAAAACGTTCATTATATTTAGACATTCTTAGCCTGATGGTGCCCTATCTACCAAAAACCTGGTAGGTATATGAATGAATGAATACCTGATGAATAGCTCCTAAACCATATCAGGAATTCTAAGTACTTCTTACAATAGCTGCCATACTTTTGGTAAATCTATGGTCTCAGATTGCTCAGCTTCATTAGTAATGTTAACTTGAAAAAATATGCCGTACCAAACCACCAGTGTAAATATATCTCCTCATGGAGATTCATTAACATGTTTCACTCTCAGAACTCAACCCAGAGAAGACTGAAACAAAGGTATACTCAATGAATAATTATATATGTGGATATGATTTCGACATCCCATCCCTCTGTGCCCCGTGCCGTCGCACCATCCTCTAGAGGCACCCTTCTTTACCAGTCTTTGAAACTTTTTATTATGCCTGATGTATTTTTGCCTAATCATGAATGGCATATTACTCAGAAGCTCTGTAGGGTCAACATCTCCAGAGATAAGCCTAAAAAATGATACGTCATTTTGAACATGTCAGTTTACTATTGTTTTCGATATCAGGATCTCCTGCTTGATGACACAATCTGAAAATATAGCGCCAAAAATGTGTTCTTACCAGAATTATAATTATATTTATACAAAACAAGTACTAAATCTTCCCAAACAAGATTGAATCACTTTGGAAATATGGTTATTGAACAACAGTTTTACATACAAAGGCAAACTATTTTCATCATCATGGTTTTTTGTTCCAATGGAATCATCAATTGGCAAACTTTTTTTATAATTTTATATCATTTACTTCCATTTTGGATAATTTTGAAGTTATTTATCGATTGATACATTTATTTGTTTGAAAAATCTTGAATTGCATTATATTTATTATAATCAAATTCTCAGTTTTATTCAAATAACTTTAAATCGAGAGGTTTGATTCTCTTATCTACTGGACATGATGCCATCTGATATAATGTGTACTTGTATGTTTGAAGGTGAATGACAATGCTTCGTGGTGAATTTCAGCAGTTCGGACTTCCATTGTCTAAAAATTTGTAAAATGATTTGAAATCCCTGAAATAAACAATATAATTGAAATTTAAAAG
>WOGR01006201.1:0-13245 GCA_015342045.1 Leptinotarsa lineolata | reverse complement strand
ATATATACTATTTTCGGAATATATGGAGCGTTGCCGGCGTAAAGAGCTATGCCATTTATTAACAGAAGACATCAAATTAATGGATAAATCATTGATTGTTCAAATTCATAAACGAAAATAGGTCGTTCTTTCTGCATTGTTGAAAAAGACATTGACTATTTTGATAGATACGTTGCATTATGCCCTTCTATTATCAATCATCAAGGTTATTTTCTGAATTACACAGATTATAAATGCAGTGCCAACCCAGTTGGTATAAACACGTTTGGGAAAATGCCCTCAACCAGTGCTGAGTTTCTAAACCTCCCGGAACCAATGGAATATACAGGTCACTGTTTCAAAAGGTCTTCTGCTTCTTTGCTAGCAGAATCAGGAGCAAATATAAAGGACATTAAGAAGCACGGTGGATGGAAGTCTACAAGAGTAGCTGAGGATTACATCGATCAATCTGTTTCTTATAAAAGGGCTGTTGCTGAGAGAATAATCCCAATAGAGCTCCAGCGTTACAGCTTCACTTCAAGAATTACATTTTACTGCCCATGAAATTGTCAACTCAGCTAGTTCAAATATCAATATCAGTAGTTGTTCTAATTGTACTTTTCATATAAATGTTCATAAATAATAATAATGTTATTAATGTATATAATACATTTGTAACAGAATTCAATTGTATCTAATTCTATTGTTCATAATAAAACTTCCTTGAAAATTGAATAATTATGTTTTGTTTACTGCTATCTGGTCGAAAAAACTCATGTTAAAAATACTTTTATCACTAGTGTTGAAAATACTACATGCTACTTTGTAAACATCATCTTTTAATACTCTTGACAACCATTAAAAAGGTCACTTTGACATTTTAACACCGCGCCTACCGCCGTACCATCCAGAGCTAAACCGCGTAAAAAAGAATAGGCACTAGTGAAGAATGAAGTAGCAGTCCGTAATGTCTCATTCAAATTGACTGATGTGCGGATGCTAACAGAAAAACAATTTCAAGAAGTGACGACTCAAAACTGGCAAAACATTCGCAAACATACAGAGAAGTATGAAGAAGAATATTTCGAAAGAGAGTGTACTATGGATGTGGTTTAAGAATTCATGTTGGAGAAAATACCCGTGAGAGGGAATCAGAACTGTCTGACAATGAAACGGAATACGATGAGTTAGGTTGCCAACTGTCACAATAATTTTTTTGTAAACGCCTCAATGATGAAATTGTATAATTTCAACATTTCATGTGAGTGCCTACATGTAGTCTTCTCATTGACCTATTGAAAATGTATCTACTTATATAAAAATAATATCTACTGAACAATTTTCAACTCGGCCAGTGTGAATTTTTTCTGTACTATTGCAGTTATATTAAACGAACAGTTGAGTTAATGTTTTTACTTGAATAGTTCTGTGCTTCGTACCATAGAAGCGACGCACATATTTTTCCAAAGTAATACGCGGTAAGAAAATCAAATGCCTCTGCCGCAAGATGTGAGCAAATACAAGATGAGCTAATACGATGTTGTAATAATTGTCTTGCGGTAATCGATCTAGACCATAGAGAAGTGACGTTTGAATAAAACTGACTCAAGTTTAAGACATCTGTCACTGAGCAGATACTCCTTGCATCCGGCGACCCTTCCCATTATCCTCTCTGCTCATATATCTGTTCGAATACTAGATAAACTGCCGAGCAGGCATCTTCTGGATACCCAGCAGATGACTTTCCATTCTTCCATAAAGCCGAATGGATTTTTTCCAACAGAAATCTATTTTCAATCAGTTGAATTGTTGCAATACACAGTCTACCCTAAAAGAGTCTTCAACAATACCAATAACTATCATCAATATATCTCAATCTGGTCGAATTCGAAAACACATTCTGAAGCGAACCAAATAAATTACTACATTTTATATTAGACGTAAAACCAGCTACCGACAACACAACAATCCACCTAATCAAGGGTTAACTGGGACTACCAAATGACACTAAATTAAGGGATGACAATTTGTAAACTAGAGGTAACTAATAGACAGAGGCACGGCATATGTTAGTGGGTTTGATGCCATAAATCTTTCTCAGAGGGACCAAAAATACTCGAATACATCCGGTGCAAAAGGGAATGGTAAAAGAGCAGGTGCCGATTTTTTGAATTAATGTTGCTCCTCACGATCATAGTAATCGAGCATAGGTGGCCTTCCCATCCAGGCTAACTTTATTTGTTTTAGAAGTTGGCCTGTTATTATGGAACAGGGTTGGACTCTGAAAAATATAAGAGCATCGTTTGTCAACAGAAAGCTCATACAAATTCGAGGCATCACAATTAATAATTGTATACCATTAATTACGAGTGAAATTATATACAATTATCAAAAATGGCAATTGGGCAGTGCTGGTAGGTACAAATAGGCAATTAAATGCAATTGCCTAACTGTATCAGTACAAACTTCAAATTTTTTTTTAGATTTTTTATTCGACCAATTCTGTTATTTAACTCAACTCACAACAACGATTTTATTTTGAGATTATTGAACACACTTCTAATAAATTCAAAAGTTATAGTACTGATAATAGTTCATATTTGTGAACAATTGTATACTAATCAAGAGATAAATAAGGTCATTATAATTAACGACAATGTCTTGAGAAAATATCAACAAATTCGTTTCAAATTTTCTGTTGTCTAGTACCTGATCCAGCAGATTCACTCACTCACATAAATGGGATCTATCAACAAAAACAAATAGCGAAAACGAAAGTTTTATTTTATTATTTTGTTATTTCTTTCACCATTCATTCTCAGGAAACTATTATTATGATTTTGTTGTATAACTGTGTGAAATGATAGTATATTATCTGACTAACTAGAAATGTACAAGAAAATAATAGCCATTTTTCGCTATTAGAATACTATACTTCTTTGTAAATTATAACTAACATTTTTTAAAATAAGATTCATTTGTAAAGTATATTCCGAATGAGTGAAATACCACAAATACCACCTAACAAGAAACGACTCAAAAAAGCATTCGAAAGCATTTTTCTATTTTTGTTATTACATTCAATTTCGAATAGATTGAAAGTTTGTATACAAAAAATTGACTTGAGGCCTAGATTGATCCAGTCTGACGTTGTAACAACTACGCCAAGAAGAAGCTTATAAATTGGTGAGACTTTTCAATTGATCTCATTTCATTACGAAGTGAAGCACTTTTGAAATATATTAATTTTTTCTCCTAATAGCCGATCACAAAAAATCCTGAATCGAATTAAAACAGAAATGCGCGCTGAACAAATTTCTGGTAGGTAGGATACACCTGTTATTTGTGAAAACGAAAACACATCACTGACATAAATAGATACTTCAAGATATTTGTCATTATGCCAACGAATTATTCTGTAAAATGAAGAAAGGCAATGCGATCGGACTCCAAGTTAAATGAATTTCATCAGTTCGGACTTCCATTGTTTAATATTGTATAAAATGATTTGAAATCCCTGAAATAAACAATACAATTGAAAACTAGAAGAATAGCTAAAAAAGCAAAACCTGCCAAAACGGCCATCTCTCGTTAAACCAGTGGAGCGGAAAGAGAAGATAAGTGATAAGTGAAAGGAGGGGTTAAGTGAAAGTACTCGAAAAACCCATAAATAGTCATCTCTCGGAGAAATTAGTCCAGTCATCACTCGAAGACGATTGTAGATACTAACAATCGAAACGTCGTGAAGTAACGTGGTTTGAAATCGCTTAGTTTTTAACTATATTAATTTATTTTCATTTTAGTCGTTCAATTTTTTCACTCGTGTTTTATTTCACTGTAAATTCTTTTCAGGTTTTTTGCTTAGTATATTTGCCATTTTTTAGCTATTCTTTTCATTTTCAATTTTATTGTTTATTTCACGGATTTCAAATCATTGTATACAATATTAGACAAAATGGAAGTCCGAACTGATGAAATTCACCATGAAGCATTGTCATTCACCTTTAAACAAATCCAAATTAAATGTTATTAAGCTTGATTATATTGAAAACAGTAAAATCTACGGGAAAAATTCTCAATTTTTTGTAGAAAAATCATGATGAACAATAAATACAATAACTTGTTCTATACGAACTGTGATAGTTTCCAAAAAATTTTTACAACGAATGAATTCTATGACCTGAAGGCTGAATACTAGAGAAACGATGATTTCTACAAAAAATTGACAATTTTTGAGAGAATTCAAAAATGAAGAAAAGGGATAATACAACATTTTTATTGTGCTAACAAAATCTGTAAAATCATCGGGATAAAAAGTAGACAAGATAATATGGCTTTCTAATAGTGAAAAATAGATAGATAATAAATAGATTGAAGCTTTTGTACTCTTTCTTGTAATTTCTAAAAGTGGATTCGTATAATTTAAAAATAATTTACATGTACCTACACTGTTCTATCGTGTCATCATTTTTCGATTCTACACGTCTATTGACTAACTCAAATGAAAAACAACAATTAGACTTTTTTGTGGGTAAGGATGAGTACTAACAGTTGGGCTGAAAAGTTGGTACGCTAACATAGAAAAAAATGTTTTAAAATGCCTTAGAGATTCACAGTGAAAGGTTTTACTCATTCAGTGTACACCCTGTAAGTATAGTACACGTTTTCTGTTTCGAATCGCCTCTCAATTAATTAAACAAGAAAAACGAATGTATAACACGCATTCTCCGAATTCAGAGACAAAATGCCGGTCGCTTTGTAGAATTTTCAATAAATAACACCGGAAAAAATCTATGGGACCGATCCCGATCGAATCATTTATCTTTGTAGGCTACGGTGGCGCCGTCTGGCATTTGTTTTAACTGTTCGTCCCGCCCTCTGTCCCATTATCATAACTCCACTAGCTGTATATGAACAGCGCCTACCTTGACTGAATCGTTACCGAACCAGGGCCCTTTGGATCCTTTTGCTGGTCAAATGTCTTCGGATTGTTTCGCATACAGGGGGATATAGCTAGGAATTTGCGTTGCAAAACTGCTTGTTTTACGTGTTCGTTGCAATTATTATTTTGAAAGGTTTTGGATAAAGAATTATGTTGCAGTGATAAAATTGAAATGAATTTAAAAATAATAATGAATATTATTGTAGAGTACCTATCTCCATGTCTGACAGAATCATTGAACGATCAAAAATTCAATTCCTGATATATGTTTTAGTTCCATAACAAATGTTTGGATTACAAACTGATTGGTAAAAAGGTATTACCGTTTAATATGTTTGAAAGTAATTGTTTCCGATGAAGTAATTGTATCTGGAAGAAACGTCTGTGCATGATACAAAGAGTTTATATCTAACTTATTCAAATTTTCAAGTAGAACTGCTTTACGTCTGATTGACTTGGGTAGTAAGCTGGTGAATGCATGACGAGCGTTACAAAAAGTGAGATCGGCCGAGGCGAAGGGAAGTTGAGAGGGAGGTACGAGTTAGTGAAAATTGAAAGAGAAAGTGTCACGTTTCGTATATTACTGTAGGAGCAAGAGAGAGAGAGAGAGGTGCGAAAACACATTTACGGTCGAGTAGGCTCTGAAGAATTAGTTGAAAACTATCATACGTTGCCAGTAATTTTAGCAAGAGATTTCAATGTTAATTTTCCTTCCGGAGATAGACAAATCTTGATAAACTTTCTACGAGATAAATTAGAAGTACAAATGAATAATAACCGAAATGAGCCTACCACAAGGCATGAAACAAGAATCGATGCAGGTTTCTATAGATATCTTTCTAATTTCCATTCAAAAACATATGTTTCTCGACAAAATGGTTGAGGCTATATGTATCTTATTTCTCATACCATAAGCGCAGTCAAGCTGCTGGAAAATAAAAATCCCACCAATAGGTGGTTCCACTTATGTCTCGCTTGCTTTTACGCATTTATTTTTATCGAGTACTGTTCTTAGTTTTTCAAATGTTGTCTTCAACCGAGGACCGCCTGCCCGGTACTGACGAAGCCCAACAGGTTAAAACAGCTGTATACCAGTGGCTCAGTTTCCCATTCATAGAGAAAAGTATATAAAATTGATGAAAATTCCATTTGTGTACTATTTGATATTAGACAAAGAAAAATGAAAACATATAATAAAAGATTGTGAACGTTTCTATACTGTTTAACTATAAATTTGCACGAGACTTATTTTTAATTTCACATAAGCTGCAATAAAAAATATGGATAAAAGAGAGCTTCAATAATTATTATTGTGTCTAGATGCTAGTTTTGGAACAAAGATTCCAATTTCTGATGGTAGTGCAGAACAGTCTATGTTGCCATTCAATAACTTACATAAAAATAAAACATGCATAATTCCTTCGTTTCTCTTATGCTGCAATTTAGAATTCATAAAGCAGATCAGAGTAATAACAATTTTTTCGGGGGTTAAATTCCAATGATTCTGAAACTGAGGAATTTCTGAAATTTTTTTTATACTTGCAGATGTATTATGGAAATTCCTACAGTTCCTGAAAATAAAACCATAAGTGCGGTGGACTAAGTTTATAATGTGTATAATGTGGTAATTGTAGGTCGAACTATGATCAAAATAGACTCCTTAATCCCGGATATTATCTTTTCTCTCCAATATAATGTTGTCAATGTGGTAAAGAAATTGCAGTGTATTGAGTTTTCACCTGATTGTCACATTTTGGAATTGGATATATTCGAATGGAGGGGGTTGTTGCATGTGCAGTCTTCTGAACTGTTTATAGATGTGTAAAGTTTAAAATCATCAGGTTAACGAGTTGCACAGATCGTTAATAAATAATAAAACCAATAAGGGGCCAAGATTTGATCCTTGCGGGACTCCGCTAGTGGCTGAATACATATTTGAAATGAAGCCATAATAGTATATGTATTGATTGCATCCGCTAAGATAATATTCAAATTTCCTAAAAGAACAATTTATTCAGGCCTGTCCCAACTTACTACACTGTAGGTTAATGGACTGACACCTATCAGAAAACAACTACTCCCCTAGCAAATACCACGAAGGGCGTTGGATTATATCAGACAGAAGTCAGTGCAGGATACTTCACTGAAGTTATTCATGCATATGCTGTTGGTGATAAAACTAAACGGAATCGATTTTCAATTATTGGAACACACAGACCGGTTTTGGGTTGTTTGGCCACTCGCTAGTGCAAGGCAGTGTCTATCATCAACCTGAAGTTGATGATTTCCGATAATTAAAAATCGAATTCCCTTCAGAGTAGGCAGAAGCGAACAAACAACAGCATATTTGTCATCGCCCCATTTGCCCAAGAACGAAGTAACCAACTGCCGAATTTTTCCCAATTTCTCATATAAGGAAGAAAACTACACAAAGTGAGTGAGCATACTTGAGCATAACTTCAGTGAAGTATCCTGCACTGTCACCTGTCTGATATAATCCAACGCCCTTCGTGGTATTAGCCAGGGAAGTAGTTGTTTTCTGATAGGTGTCAGTCCATTAACCTACAGTGTAGGTAAGTTGAGACCAGCCTGAACAGATTGTTTTTTTTAGGAAATTTCATTTACAGCCAATCTTCAAGTATGCTCACTCACTTTGTGTAATATTCCAAAAGTTGGAAATAAATCTAACACCGTTAATTGCACCGTTGATTGCACACATTTAATTTGCAGTGTGAAATAATGATTCCTCTTAATATTTTCATCTTTTTCCTAAATTTATTAAACGTCAGCATGGCTATACGTACTACAGACAATATTTAGTAATCTCAATAATCTTAAGTCTCAGTGTTGAAAAAATTAACCGCATAGCATAATTCGTCCGTTCGTAGTAAATAATTTTCCAGTAATCTCCCCAACCAAAAACAATTAACCTTTCACCAACATACCCAAGAATAAAAAAAACAATTAAAAGATGGAAATAGCTGATAATCGCGTCGGTCGAGATAAATCTAATTAGGCTTCAAACAAAAATCGGACGTAATTTCCGATTGGAACATCTTCTAGTAGACGTTACGCGGCATCAATTAAAATTGAAAATCGGAGCCCATGGCGGCTTGTCACAGAGTAATTGTCCTGATTAAGGACTGGCCGTCGTAGGACCTACCGCGACGATGGACGCTTTCGTTCGTGGGATTCGAATCCAATAGGTCAAAGGTGAAATAGACCGGAGAGGATGGAGCTGGGATGCCAATATTAATGCAAAATGAGAGAGTATAATGTAATAACTTACCAGTCAGTAGTTATAAAGAGGGTTTTACTCGAAACACTGGTTGCGCGGTTGCACGCAAATAATGATTTTGAGCTTTTTCGCAGATCGGTATACTATGAAATTAAGAAATCGAACCTTCTCTAAAACGTTCATCTCTACTTAAACGAAAAAAGTAGGCTGTCCTTAACAAGAAACATGATTTTCCATAGAACTGATATAATTTTTTAGTTTTTGTAAACATTTCATTTCATTAATATTGAATTCATTCAGTCTACGCAAATAAGTTTGTGAAAAATGTTACCGCTTGCAATCAACAATAATTATCTTCAGTGAAGCTAGTCACAATTCCTTGGTCTCTGCTAGAGAAACATATAGGCTTGAATTAAATGAAATTCCATGAGGATTTTCTTATAAAAAAAAGACGAATTTCAGGAAATACACTTCAATAATGATTTTGTATACTGACAAGTTGTGGATAATAATAATCGATATTTACTTGATAATCTTGAATCAATTGTGACTTTATGAATTTATTCAGATCTGGATCCAGGACCAGGGATTATCAAAACCAACAACTCAAGGCTCAACTGAAAGAAAAACCCATTTGGAAACAACTACTTTCATATAAATATTGAATTACACGAAAAAAATTGTTTCGAAACAATTACTTTCATATCAACACTGAATCATGAATACTGAATCCATACAGTTTGTTTCACAAACATTTGTTATGTGATTGAATCAGATATCATTAACAGGATTACTACACAATATACATGTTGTGTCAACAAGATTCCCTCGGTCCATTGCCAGCAGGGAAAACAATTTTTCGAATTGCTCAATTTTATTTCGCAGTCATCGATAAATACAATCTTTGAAAATTATTTCCTCACAAACTGAGTGATCCAGCCGAGCGTGGCCAACCAAAGTTATATTTATTTCAATAGAACACCCAGTATATGAATACGTCATCCGATTCCATATTTTTCAGCCCTTCAAAGAATTTTTTGTTTTCAAATTTCCATTGCAGCATTGCCAAGTTATTCCAGTAAAACCTATTTTGCAGACAATAATTTTTTAATTCACCACCCGCATGTTTACACCAATTAAGTAGATTTTTTTCAGGAATAGTTAGTCAATATCACTATGATGATATCGAGAATCTCAACTTTCGGAAACAATATATAGGGTGCTCGGAAAAACCGGTCAAATTTCATTCATTTTTAAACAGACATAATTCAACTTCTTCGAATGGAACACCCTGTATTTTTTCATTTGTATGAAATGTTTCGAAATTTCACTACATTTTTTTATTAGAAGTATATCAGACGAAAAATAGATATTTCACCAATTATACCCAGTTTTAATTATTGTTGTAACCAGAAAAAAATCATTTATTTACGTTCACTTACTCAAATTTTTTTCAATATAAACAATAAATCCTAAATTTTTTATTGAATAGAGGAGTTCAAGCGATTTTCAAAATGGCCACCATTTTCTGCAACACGTAATGTCAGTCTTTTTTTAAACGAATTCTCTACACGATCCAGCATATCCTCTGGGATGTCCCTGAAAGTTCTAGTGATTCTTCGTTTTATGTCTCTTATAGATATTGAAGGAGTCTGGTAGACAACCATTTAATATACCCCCATAACAAAAAATCCATTTTGGTAAGGTCAGGTGATCTAGGTGGCCTGGCCACCTAGTTTTAAAATGTGGTGGTGCACCGTCTTGTGGTAGCCACATTCTAAGTCTTGTTTCACATGGAACCCCGTCTAATAGATTCGAAAACTCATGCCGAAGAAATCTTACATATTTTCTTCCAGTGAAATGCAAATACAAAAAATTCGAACCTATAACTCTCTTTTAGGAATTTCACCCCAAATATTCAGTGACCAACGCTATTGATGGTTCAGGCAACGAACAAAATGGGGGTTTTCCGTTCCATAATAATGCATGTTATGCCGATTCACAGTTCCATTTTTATGAAAAGTCGCTTCATCAGAAAATAATACGGAATCGAAAAAATCGTTTTCCTGATTGATCTTTTCTAAGCCCCATCCGCAAAATCGAACACGTTGACCACACCTTCATAATATGAAACCATCGAGATACTGAACTAAACGCCTTCCTTGAGCACATCAACAACGTAAGACCTTCCATCACTTTCACAATGGAGAAGGAAGTCCACAGCCTTTCTTAGACGTATTGGTGAAGAGGACCGACACTAAATGGGAAACATCTGTATAACGAAAACCCACTCACACGGGACAGTATCTGAACCACGAATCCAACCACCATCAGTCGACTGAAAGAGGAATCATCAAGACTCTGGTGGAGCGTGCTTTCGGGCTCTGCAATACAAAAGGAGGTCTGGAGAAAGAACTAGGCATCATCAAAAATGATTTCCAACGAAATGGGTACCCCAAAGTAATGGTGAAACAGACTTTGGCTAAAAGACAGCAAGAACCTAGCAAGGAAGAGAAGCCGTAACAACCAGTATTTGCACTTTCCTACGTCAGAGGATTATCGGAAAGGATAGGTTCAGAGCCAACATTGAAGATGTTCCACCACATTTAGTACTTGGTTCATTACTGTTTATCATTCATCTTGATGATTTACATACTTTCACTACATACTCAGGATGCACATTATTTGCCGATAATGATACCTCAATATTCTTGAATGAATCTATCTATTTTGGAACAGCCATGCAATCAAAATAGAACAGTCTACGGTTGATTAGGAAACAAAACATCACAAAAATTGGGTAAGAATAATCATTCAAGATTATAGATAACCTTGGAAAGAGCAATTTTACGACTGGCCATGAAGAAGTAATTTCCAATGAAAAAACAATTTCATTGTCTGGGAGTTGACAGGTTTTCCACTTGATTGAAGGTTTTCATATGTTGCGTATCTCTACGCTAACTTGGCTAAATGCGTCGTTGAAAAATGAATATGCGGCTTCTTTGAACTTCCCCTTAAGCCAGTGTTACTTCCTGTAGATGCTTGAGACTACTTGATGTTATGTTGAGTCCAAACATGTTCTGCTATTCCAGATTTGCTGGTTTCCCTCGCTATGTGTTTCTCTTGTGCTCAGCAATGGCATCTTAGTTTCACCGATATAGGATTCGTCTCACTCACAGGATATCTGGTAAATGCAATTCTTGGAATTGCAGTCAGTGTTCAGTGGCCTGGTTTTCGTGAGGCTGTTACGGATGATATTTCTGGATCTGAAGCAGGTTCTGATGTTGTACTTGGACCCAATTCTTCTTATCCTTTCCGAAAATACTCTGACGTAGGAAGGGGTTAACACTGGTTGTGACGGTTCTCTTCCTCGCAAGGCTCTTGCTGTCTTTCAGCCAAAGTCTGTTCCACCATCACTTTGTAGTAACCATTCCGTTAAAGATATTTTTTGATGAAGCCTAGTTTCTTTTCGAGAGATTCCTTCGTATTTGAGCCCGAAAGCACGATCCATTAGAGTCTTTATGATTCCTCTTCTGGTAGAGTTTTTTCAGAGATTTATGTTTCTCCCATAATCTTCAATTAGAAAATTCAATTCATTCAGTTAGCTTGAATCCTCCTCAGATAATCAAAAACAGAACATCACAAAAAACTTGGATCTAATATACTCCCAACATTCATGTTGGTAGATAATTTCTCCATAAGAATTGTATAAAGAAGAAGAAACGAATATATGAGTTTTTCTGAGTTTTCGAGTTTTCTATGGTCAACCAAGTGTCAAAATTGTGCTAAAGAAATAATTTAAAAATAACATCCTGAACAATGAAACAATTAACTTCAACCGATGAAACAATTATGTTGTTTGTCATTGATGAATCATTTCAACACAGTTTTGATTTCATATTCAGAGTATTAAATGTTTTTTGTTGAATGAATACAACTATTGATTTTCACAACATAATAGCGGTAAATTTAGCGGCGGACAGATTTGCATTGTGGACTGTGATTAATCGTTTTTCTGGGAAATGCGAAATTAATAGTCTTCCTTGACCTGTTAATTTGTTTCTAATGATTCGTAGGGTGAACGGATAAAGAGAAGATAATGTATACATGAAAACACAATTGGCAAGGAGGTGAAATCTGTGAGAAACGACTTTCATAAACTGTTAAGGTCTCAAGAAAATAAAAGAAAAAAATTTGATTTATCATCACTCTCACAATCCTAGTAGGTTTAGCTGCAAAAATCGATTGAAACATACAGTGTTACCGTTGGTATCTGTAAATTATGTAGACTTCTTTCAAAACGTTCCTCAGTATATTTCAGTAACGTTATCTTTGATAAACACAGAATTGGACTTTTCATTAGACATTAATACACAAATATGGCCATCACTAGCGAGAATGGAGTTTGTCAAACGAGAATCGTAATCATTCGAGCGAATACCGACCATTTTTCGTAAGTGGAATACTATAATTTTTCTATGACTTACATCTGAAATATTTTCAAACAAGATCCCGAATATCTCGAATGAGTATATCATCGAATTCCAAGAATTTCAAGAAACTACCTACCAATGCATTGAAACAAATTTTCTGCGCTACTCGTCAAGAATGTATTCACTTCAGGTGCCCTTCTGGTGTCAGTGCAGTTTATCTTTGCATGAACTGTGGCGTTGACCAAACTAATTAACTTACTTGGATGATAAATTTTGCAATGCTTGTTTTCTACGTTTCTATTTCATATGTACTCAAGCAAATATTTTGTTTTTATCAAGATGAGCTATAAGATAACTTTTCAAAAATGTTTCGAATACCTTGTAGACTGAAGATGTTAGAGATATTGGTCTATCATCAGACAGTATTTTTTCATTTGCACATTTCAGTAGCTGATTTTTATAAATTTTTGTGTGCTGAATCCAAATCTGATCTTCGTTTTTTTTGTATCACACATAGTTTTTGAGAAATAGACTTTTCAAATAATTCAAAATCTGTACTGTATATGGTAAAATTAATGAAACACTATGTTAAATCACTATCATGGTTTTTATCCACAGTAGGTTACTTGAAATAATGATACAGTGTTGTAATG
>WOGR01006200.1:0-13245 GCA_015342045.1 Leptinotarsa lineolata | reverse complement strand
TATATATTTATTTATTATAGCTATGTCTGACACATGCAAGCGATACTTTCGTGACGTATTACGTTTATTTCTTACTTTTTTCACCTACTTGTGTCAATATTTTATCTACATGTTATTGAAATAAACGTTTATTATATGTGGGGAGTAGAACAATATTGATCGCTTGTTTACGGTCTCCAGTGCTGCCTAAAAAAAGGGCGGTTAATAGTGACAAATATAAAATAATTTATGTATAAACCTCAAAGTGAAGTATAAAGGTGTCTGGTAATAAGAAATACCATCAAGTAAGTGAATTTACCACTATTTGCGTTCAATCTTTGTCAAGATCCATAATAAAATAGACACATACCGTACCTATTCACCAAAAAACTTCATAAAGTAAAGACAATTGGAAAGTTTTTTATCATAGTTGATAAAGATATCTATGAGGGCCATATATTTCATTGAATTTCGCTACATATCATCTCTGGCGACAGAGTATGAATAAATAATTACTAAATATAAATTAGACGACATTAAAAAAATGTTTGCAGAAATTCAAGAAAGCAATGAATTTACGAACCAAAATATCAATGAAATAAACTAATAAACCGAACTAGAAAAATAGTAGGAGTTAACCAAAAAATTCTAAAAATTGAAACTGAAAATATCTCATTGAAAGAAAAACTGAAAATAGCTTAACGAATATTACGGCGAAATAACATAATAATTTTTGGGATACCGAAAGAGGAATATCCTGTACGTTACTTTACTTTAAAACAACAATCGAGAATAACCTCAACGTTATTTTAGAAGAAACCGAAGTGAATCATATCAAGAGAATTGGACTGCCTAGAAATAACAAATCTAGACCAGTAATCTTAGAGCTTGTGCGAAATTTGAAAAAATCTGAAATATTCAATTAAGTCACAAAATTCAAAGGTACAGGTCTCTCAATTACCAACGACCTTTTGTAGAAGACAGAGAGGAACATACATTTTTATACCAACAACTGAGAAGTGCTGAACAAAAACATCATCAAGCAGTACTCAAAGGAAAAACACTTATAGTTAACGGAGAGAAATACACATATCAGAAGCTGAAAGAAAACATTGAAGAAAAAGCTCCTCTTCTCGTGCATCCTCTACGCCATAAAAATAACAGTGAGCCAAATACTTCAACAAAAATATCAGAGAAGAACCAAGAAAAAACTCTATCCCAACAGAATGACACCACACCTAGAAAACCCCTAACGAAAAGAATCTGAGAATCAACTGCAGAATCCTTGTATTCCTAGAACGAAGTGAACTCTCAATAATTTCAAATAACTGTCAATATAACTATTTCTCCTTTCTTCATCACTTTATTTTTTTTTTGTTGAAAATGTATATATAATAATATATTCACAACAAATGTATGATTACATAAAAAATTTTTGAAACTAAAAACGTTGAAACTCGTCTTATTTTAGATAATGTATTGGTATTGCTTCCTGATGCACTGAGTTGCACCAATGAAAATCTTTGAAACTTTAAAAAAAAGTAGGCCCATCTTCTAACGATGTGAATATTCAAGCATATACCTCTCATAGGGTTTCTTTTGGAGAAAACCTGTTCCAGAGTCCACTAGAATCTCATTTTCATGAGACACAAATGAGCACTGAAACAAAAGGTTTCTTATTATATTCCAAAGGTACGAATGTAGTCAAAAAACTCCAGAAATGCTCAAAAACGTCAGACGGCTTTTCGAGAATAACTTATAATCATTTTTGACAGTTCATGGCGAACACTTGAGCAACTACTGTTAACTAATGTAGTTTGAGATGATTGGATTTTAATTAATGCAAAATTTTTTATTTTTTTTCAAATGCTTTCATTCAACTTGCTCCGGTATATTCAGTATGTACCTATGTATGTGTGGGATAAATCTTGCAGCTGACTTTTGACCACTTCTAGTTGTCCGATCAACTTGAACCGAGACATGAACTTTGGTAAATGTTCATCATTGCGATGACAATGCATTATGGAATTTTTATTGGAGAAAAAACAATGAAATGGCAGTTCTAGGATGGCGGATGATATTCGTAATTATGGTTCGATTCGATTCAAAATTGGATTGTGAGGATTTAGGGTACAGATTTTCAGCATAACTGAAACAAATTGAATAAAATTGAATGAAAAGCTTGAGAAGAAAAGAAAAACTTGCCACAAGTACAAAATAGGTATTACGGCGCGGTAAAATTTTGATTCTGTTACGCACAGAATAACCTACGTCACACATCAAAGAAATATTCAATATTTTCTTTAGCGCATTTGAATAAAAGCTTTTTTTTATCAATTGAACTTATACTTTCAGTCATACTTAAAACTTGTGAAACCTCTATATGACAATTTCGAATCGAATCAAACCACAATTACAAATATCGTCCGCCATCTTGTCTTTTGCATCGACAAAACAATCATTATTTTCTACCCTGAAAATGCCCACATACTAATTTTGATTCGAATCGAACCACAATTACAAATTTCATCCGCCATCTTGGAGCCACCGTATTGTTTTTTGGCATTGACAAACAAATCATAATTTCCGACCCTGAAAACAACAACTTATCAATTTTCCGCCATTGTGGAGCCACCATTTTGTTTTTTCACTTAGAAAAATTCCGTAATGCATAATGCATTGTCACCAAATTTATGCCAAATTAGCTGGCAAATGAAGTATCATAATTTGGAATACGAAACAGTTATTTCCCCTGCAAGAGCGCGCCAAGATAGAAAGTTAGGAAGCGAAAATTAACATGGCCAAATTCCTTATGAAATCACCTTTTTAGTGATGTGTCATACATACTACTTTCCCCATTCAAATTGTTTGGGTGATTGTGACCGAGAGGTGGGGGAGAGATATAACAGTTTTCGCTGCCCCACCTTGTATGTGGAGAGTTACGCAAATCGACAATAGTTTTTCGTATTATCTGTGATGTTTTTTGTTATAAATCAGAATTCACATAAAAGGCTCACTTGAGATCTCACTTTTGCAGTTATTGCATAGTCACAACATAATATTTTTGAACTGTATCATTTTCTTTAGTTAACTTATTGTTAATTTCGAGCATTTGATGTTAGCATTTTCCTACATGCAGCAGAGATGATTATTCTTCTTCAACTGGTTCATTACGCATTAGACAAAATTACAGTTTTTCACTAAATTATTCCATGTAGTATTTTTAGGAGACATTCTATAGTTCTTTATGTCTTGAGTGGTTTCTGGGTATAACTGGTTGACTGTATACCTAGAATTTTCGTATTCGTATTCAAATTTTTGATAGTACATCGAAATTCTCTTCAGGTCAGAAACTTTATTTTTGATTTTACAGTTTTTGACAAAGGACCACGCACAAACCTCATGAAGTTGAATTTGTTCAACAAATATATCAAAAAGTGCCGTCTAGTGAGCATATTCTATGAAACAAAGGAAATAGGGGGATGTACCATGAATATGTGCATGTGTGGTATATCAACTGAATCATCTTCTATGTAACCATATCCATATCCATTTATTAACTTTCTCACAATCTATTGTTTTCATAATGTAATAAAAATCATTTTTCATTCCTCGGATTATGGCTTTATACGTCACCATGTATAGTCTGCAATTATTGGCAAACGGTGTTGTGAAGACATAAGACCCATGGAAGAATTGCTGAAGCGCATACTTCAGTCATGAAGTTGCAAAATAACACAGCCTATTTCTCTCATTTTTCTACCAAATTCCCATTTTACCGACTTTGAGCAATTTTTTCCCCATTATTTTCCCCCATTATTTTTCCTTGTTTCCGTGGAGACTTTTGATCAGGATGTCGAAAAGTTCATCATAGCAAAGAATCAGCATAATTCACCGAAAGTTATTCTCCGTAAGGTTGTGCATGATTTTGGTCGAACGTGAGCGAACGCGGCACCCAACGTGCCGTCAGCTTTCTCACGCATAAATGTTAAATTGAAATCTAACAAACACGTTCTTTAGACATGTTTCTCATTTTGATTTGGCGATCGTCTAGCACCATTTGGTGAACTTTGGCGATGTTTTCGTCGGTAGTTGCAGTTTTTGTACGTCACGAACGTTCATCATCTCGCAAACTCTTACGGCCACGTTTGAATTCAGCTGTCCAAAATTCCACTGTGGTAAATGATGGTGCAGAGTCCCCATACACAGAATCCAACTCATCTCTGATTTGCGTAAGCAAATATTTAATAACATCTCGATACTTAATTTTGTCCTCTTTCATGAAAACGCTCACATTAACTCACTCAAACGACAGTTACATAACAACTGCGCTGCCCAACAGAGCCTTATTTCGTCCTCCGCCTAAAGCATATCACTTCCTACCAAGGCTGACGCGAGAATTGTCAGAATGTCGCACTTCGATACTTGATGGCTTACTGAAGGTGTTATTCAGTATCTAGGTTTGCCTATAGCCTCCTGGAAAATGTTCATGCAAGAACCAGGTAAGAGTAATTCTTGTATCACAGGTGACCCGTGAACCATCCTAGCTAGTTTTCTCATGAACTAGACGCGATCGCGTTCGCGCCGCTCATGATAGATATCAAGCTATTCATATATCAGTCCGTGTTTACGGGGCTGATTATGATAGCTTTTAGTTGTCGTGACGTTCCTCGACAGCGGGCTTTTCGGTAAAAAAAAGTTGAAGAATTTATGAGACAGCCTTCTGATATGATCAATGACCGCCTCAACTCCTGCTAAATCTAACTGGGCATTCAATGAAATGTATCTGTCACTATCTGTCGATAACCCCTTACATCAGCAGGATATTGTTCGATGACCCGAAGACGACATCAATTATTTTGCTGATATCTGCAAAGTCGGCAATAATTTATATATAAATAGGTGCAATTGATTTGTAATAGGTAGTACTTATATTTCATAGTTATTCGTTGTTACTCTGTTCAAATAAAAAGTTTTTAAAAACCCTTTTGTGTGAACGAGAAATATAATTAGCGTTCTGCGTTGTGTTTAGGCACTGGTTTCACCTAATTTCCTTGCAGTGAAAGCTGCTGAGAAATACAGGGCGAGTCCCGTTTGATGGTCAATGTCAAAGCTTAGATGTGCACCGGAATGCTTTGAAAAGCCTCGTTTATATTTGAATTGAACGTGTGTTGATCCCATAGATGGCGTTTCCGCGAGATTGGGTTTCATCGCCCTCGTGAATTCATTTATTCAAAATGTTCCACCATCAATGATAGTTTTTCATATAAGTGAATCTTTCAAAGACACAATATTTCCATTACATAATTTGTTATATGTCTAACTTATAAAACAATATTACTTTCAAAATGAAAAGAAATCCAGGTAATAATAATTTGAACCATAGTGAATTTTTTTTTCCTTTTTTATTCTGGGTCATGTATTTGATTTACAGCTTTCATATTTTTGATTCATTTTAAGTGAATTGTGAAAATGGATATGAACAAGATTTTTCAATCAAGAGATATCCCATGACGTAGTTCAAGTCCTCTTTGAAATTGCTTTTTAGAACTTGCACTGAGAAAGCCATAACGGGTAGATATTTTTATGAGCAGACAAGAAATTATGAAATCTCTAAAAAAAGTAATGGGAGATGTATCCTTCATCACGTTGAAGAATCTTTTAACATCCGAACTCTCTTTCGCTCACTGAAATATCGAACAAATCGCTCGTGTACAAGAGTGAAACCGTATCGTCACTTTCCCACAACATTTTTCAATGTATTCACTCGTATCATTGGGGCAACTTCTCTTTCATATTATTGTTTATAGTAGAGTCGGGAATTACTGATTGGTGAATATTTCATTCAGCAATTTGGGTGCGTTTTAGAATTAGTTTTAGTTTAGTATTATTGATATATTTTGATCTTTTGTTGTAGCTATGTGATATTACTTTGAAAATAGGATTAGACAAATTTAGAGGACACAAAGTTGTTCTAGCATCAGTTAGTCCATATTTTTTTGCCATGTTCAATGGTAAGTACATTTTATTATAATACATTTCATGATCATCGTAACGCCAATTGAATGAACCAAATATATTAATTTTTTCCGTGTTAAGTTCGTAACCGAATATGAGGGGTTGAGTTCATTCACATGGTTTAGTGTATTGTGTATTTGTATTGACAGGGTTTTTTTGAAAAAAGAACTTGAAAAAGTTTGTTGGTACTTTACGGATAAAACCTACTATACCAGTATCGTTCGAGGACGATCGTATTATGGAATTTCTTCCTAAGGTTTCCCTAGCATGCATGGCTAGTGTCATTAGAAAAATCTTCATCTCGGATGTTGAAGGCGCTTCAAATCACTACAAGATATAGTTATTCAATATTTTATCAGAAAATTTGTTTCACATGTTACCTAAAAGTGTTAGTTTTTGAAGTGAGATGACCAGGTGTCATTTCCAACAAATCTAAGTTTGATTTGCACTCTAACAAAAAGTATAGATTCACAAATAAATTTATAGATAAATTTATAGAAATACTGAAAATAATTCGTACCTCAGTATTCGGATGATTAAACTAGGAGTCCGAAAAGGTAACATTCGATTTCCAAACGACTTTATTCGATTACAATATTTTAAGTAACCGTTCGAACATGAAAAAATGTAATCTGAATGGATTAGTGTTATTTTTGTTCACATTTTATGCATTTTGCATAACATGATGATTTTTCATGTAAGTGGTGTCACCGATTACATTTGTTGATTTTTGTGTCTTGTATGATTCACTACTAACTTACTTCACAACACCTCAGGATTAGCTTGGTGATATGGTTATCAAACCTATGTCAGGTGTTAAATGTGGTTGAGTCAATTCTAGAGTTGAACTTCCGATGATTTTCATCTTCGCGCAGTAATTTGAGTTGATTTATAAATAACTTCAATCTACATCTTACATCAAGTTAAATTCATACTGAATACACAGGAACATCGAAACAACAAAGTTTCACAAATGTTTCTATAACAATTGAACAAAATCAATTCTCAACTGTAAATATTCAGGTTTCGATACGCATCAATGATTTCTGGTAGAAATTTGCGGGAAATTTTCTCGTGAAAGTTCAAGCAAATTTCATCAGAGTAATTCATGAGTAATTCAATTCATGAGTAATTCATTAACAAAAAAACAATAGCCAATTTGAAATGGGGCTGTTGTTACTGCTCCTAGTTCACATGCAACACTTTGTTATTTTCAGAATTTCAAAAGTATCCAGAAAGCAACTATCATATTTCAACAATCATCAGACATTTTTCATTCTCATCTATTCTATAGCTATTTCACTGAACGTTTTGAGCGACACTAGAATTATCTGGTCTTTGAATTCGTCTTTGCAACGAGTTTTATTGGCTCGCATAGTCTAGTCGTTATTTCTTCTATCACAGTACTCACAGCTTGTTTCATGTATCCCCAACTTTTTATTTTTCAACATCTTGTCCAGCGGGTTACCTCATATATGTTGATGTGATCAAATAGTTTTGAAGGCTGTCTTCACGTTCAACTTCTTGAAAATACGATCTAATTCGTTAGTGAAACTTATTTTATACGGAAGCAAAATGAACTTTGAAGCTATGTTTTTATAAAAAATCTGAAATTTACGAAAATTCTCCCTAAATTTACGTTTTCTAATCAGAGTATCTACAATATTAGAAGAATACCCGTTAATTCCAGCTATGTCTTCCAGCTATGTTTCTCAAAATTGTACCTCAAAAACTCAAAAAAAAAACGTAGCAAGTGTATGAACAAGAAAGTTAAGACCTGCCATTTTCTGTTATAGAGTGAGCTATAGTGTGACCAATCAGGAATGTATCTAAAAGTACTGGTATTCTTTCTGTAGACATCAAATTCTATACCAGCGGTATTTCTCATTTATTAGATATCTTAGAAAAGTAAATCCTTGTTGTTTCAAATTCCATATGTAAATCTGATATTTGTGGTGCTGTTGCTAAGAGTTCAAATAAAATTATCTACCTTGGATATTTTGTATCAAAAATCCTAAATACGTCATCTACATATCGAATCCATGTAGGTAGAAAGTTTTCTTTAAAGGGTGAGAGTGGGTTTCCTATTCATAGCTAATCTGTTGGTGAAAGTATCTGAACTGTCAAGAGCTGTAGGTCCAGATGAACTAAAAATCACTAATTTCAGTTCAGCTGAATAGCATAAAACACATAATTATTATATGTATTCTTCAACTGCTCTTCGACCAACTCTAGTGAGTTGGTTGAAGAGCAGTTGAGTATACGTATAGCCGTGAATGTTTTCTCCTGATAAATATTAGAGATGCGGGCGTACAGTATATATTTTTTTCAGTTGGCTATGACTTTTAACTGGAACAGTTATTACTATAATGATTGAATATGGTTATTGTGATAAGTTTAGATTTCGTCAGTATGGCAAAAATACACAGTACATACAAAAATGCGTGGTGAAATTTTCAATTATAATTTTTGGATGAGAACTGGTCAATAGTCGAAACTGAAACGTCATTGCTTTCAAAGACAAACAGTGTTGCTAGGCAATTATAAGGGTATTAAGGTACTCAATGTTCAATTTATCGGCCGTAAATGAGTAAAATGTGAGTTATTTACCGAACAGAATGAAATAAAAGATATATATTTCGTTCCAAAGCAATCGGAGAAAATTTATTGAAACTAGAATTTACCCTCACTGAGACTCTTAGTGTTTTCACTGCTTCAATGACGAATATTTGAAAATTTGATAGATATTGGAGGTAGTAATGCAACTATGTTGGATGAATATTTTATGGTCAATATGTTTTCTCTGAAGATTTTGAAGTATCTATTATGATTAATTTTTGTGATTTCAAGAATGTGAAGACATAACTATGTTTTCAGTTTCCTTGTCAACATTCTGCATACTGTTTCAATTTTCGTCCATGTTTTATATGAAATTGAAATTTCAGATTTTTTGTCATAGAATATTACTGATTCTACTTGTTTCTTCTCTTCTGTATGATTCAGTCAACCAATCAAACTATAGTATTCAGAAAAAAAAATGTAAAAGACAGATCCTTTTTCTGTCTCAGTTGGATCATTACTAATCATTAATTTGTTGATCACTTCTTGTTTTGCTTTTAGGGGACATGAAGGAACAATGCCTGCCAGAAATTGAAATCCACGATATGGATTCAACGGCTATTGACTTGCTAATTGACTACGCTTACACGGGTCAAATAACTATTACTGTCGACAATGTTCAGGTTTTACTTCCTGCTAGTAGTCTTCTTCAAATGCAAGAAGTAAGAGACGCCTGCTGTCGTTTTTTGCTCAGACAGCTACATCCAACGAATTGTCTGGGAATAAGAAGTTTTGCAGGTGAGTTTCAGATATATAGATGGAATCTTATGAAAGGTGAATGACATGTACATTGTCATAAAAAAATTCATTTGCACTATCAATTCAGCAATCACCCTAGATAATACGTCAAATTATCCGTAGTATGTCGAAATCATACAAAAATCACTTTTTCCTATTTGGAAGACATAAACTTTCACTTATGTGGAACAATGTCATCCTCAATGGTGGACAGCCTATGTTTCGGAATGAGACACTTACCTTATTGCCTCTTCAGTACCAATATGGATAACATTATAGGATGAAGCACCCAATTCATTCACCGAAATTACGAATGAGTAAAATCTACTCATCTCATCGATGACATAATGATATTCTCCGTTTATTTCATAACAATCCCAGCCATAACAATGTTGTTAAAGTTGAAAGGGGTATATTTTCAATAGGGATCGATTTTTGGGAAAGAAAGTTTTTTAGAATTCCACTTCTCCATTTTCAAACAAAAAATGTGGGAATCTTCCAAAGATAAGACAAAAATCAATTTCGAAATAAACATCATACAAAGATGTATAGTTCATGCAAGAAAGTATTTTTGAAAGACGAACTGGAAGAAAAAGCACTCTAGAAAAATTACTTTCATATAAACATTAACTTATATGAAAGAAATATTACTTTCGAAACAACTACTTTTATATAAACATTGAATTATACAAAAATACTTTTTCCAATTCAGTATCCCATGCATTAGTTATGGATCAGACATCATGCACAGGATTGCTACATAATATAGTGAATGAATGAGGTATGATTTTACTCACATGGATCATGAATATTACTGGAGCTCCATCTCAACCAAATTGTTATTAGATGTTGAGTTCATGCAAAAAAGTAACTTCCAGAAACAAACTGGTAAACTACTTTCACAAAACTACTTTTATATACAAATTTAATTGAAGAATTTCCTATTCAGTTTGTACTCTATACATTCGTTACGAAATTGAATCCGATATAATCCACAGGATTCTCACACAATATAGCATATGAAAGAGGTACAATTTCACTTACATGGAACACTGTCATCCTCAATAGCGGATATTCGATATTTCGGAATAAGACACTTACCTTACTGCTGCTTCAGCACCAATCTAGATAACGTTGAAATCACGTTTAAATTGAAAGGGGTATATTTTTAGGAGAAATCAATTTTTGAGAAAGTGGGGTTTTGGTTTTCTATTTCAACATCTTCATACAATAAAATGTGGGAATTTTTTGTAGAAGGGAAAAAACAATCAATTTCAAAATAAAATCTATGATCATGAAGTCGTTATTTTATTAATGAATTGAGTGCTTCGCCTTGTTTTGTTTCTTAAGAATAGGATACAATTGTTTATTCAGATAACGGAAACGCATTGTGTCAATCGATATATACTTTTGGGAAGGGATGATTTCGATTCAATCTGATTGAAGCATCAAACTTCTAGTTGAACGCTGAACACATCATGAGAAATATATATTTATTGTACTGTGCCAAAGAAAAATATCTATGACACCACACTAGAGCAAAAGGATAGAGAAACTTGAATATTTCTATTCGTATCAGGAGACAGAAATTATCAGATAATGATACAAGGATTCATGTTGAAACTGGAACCCAAATTTTTTTAACTATCTAGATAATTTTAAATTTAATATTTCTTTATTTGAAATAAACGGAACATATTATATTTACTAAATGATTTATGGGTACATTTGAAAATGAAACAAATTATGAACCATCAAAATCAAATTAATTGGTGCTCCGGGGCGACTTGATTAATTCCAGTTGCGCATTTACTTTTTTAGCTGCAGGAACACCCGGAAAAACCTGCAGCACTACATCATCTGAATATCTTGATCTATGTCACCTTGTAATAAGTTACGATTTCGTCATATGGCATTCTTGGAATAACTCGTAGACAGAATAGTGATAAAATATTCCCAAAATATTCCCGTATCTCTTATCCTGATGAATAGACGGAAAAATCTTTATACTGAGGATCGTAATGTTATTTGCGACATCTTACATTAGCAAACTCTGATGGAATTGGAATATCCTGCAAAAATATCAAAAAATATCTCAAAGAGAGGTGATGAGGTGGGGATCAGTAATCTAGGATTTTTTGCGGAGCTACGAAGGCTTTATTATAATATCTTCCTGTGGACATTTATGGGTTCAAAACACGACGATGAAATCTTCTCTTACGAAGACACCACATACGGGAATGACAAAACACTCAATAAACGAATATCAAAGATGAACGTGGATTGTGATGGCTGATTCGTGAGGAAAGATGTCATCATCGTTGCTTATTCAGGCTTGTGCTCCGAGAACAATCAACTCCCGCAATGATTTTGTGGTCCAGGCCAGCATGATTGATGAGATATATGATGGGTTGAAGCAGCGCTATTTGATGTTGGATCACGAATGATTCGTTTGTGGGTTGTTGTTGTATTTTTTGTCATGACTAATATTTTCTAGTTTAATTTTTGTAATCAGCATTTATAGTTCATCTCAATAACAAATGTGATATACAGTTTCAGAAAAATGCCATACTTTCTTAGTCTCTTCACATTGATAGAGAGTGATAATGTATAAAAAAAAGTTTATAATATTAGTGTTGATATTGAACAAACTTTAGATCAATAGCGATAAGGAAAAGTTTAGTTATCGTTTCATTGTGTGATTTACGATTTACGAAAAAACATTTAAAATTATTTGTGAAAATAGGTTTGGCAGAGGCAGTCAAGCATTGTGTCTTTGAAGAAATGAAGTGTTAATGAAGTTTAATGGTATTATCATCGAAGAGTTTTTTCAATATAATTGTCGATTGAAGAGTTCCAACATTCAAAATTCCAGCAATTCTTGATACAAAAAGTATTTCTCATACAATAGTGCCTTAAAATATTTCGACTGATCTTGTAGATAATTTGAATTAGAGTTGTATCCAACTTTTAGTAATTTTCAAGTTCCTTAGAAATAATGGCATGCCTTCTGCATAATTTGAAATGCTTTTCAGTTTTCATTAAAAACTTTTTTCCAGATACCCACTCTTGTGAAGAGTTACATATGAAGTCACACATATATGCCCTTCAGAATTTCCAGCAAGTAGTTGGTACCGAAGAATTCTTGTTACTACCTTTTTCACAAGTAAGAATTTTTCTTTCATTTCAACTTTTCATGATTCTATAATGTTTGATATTCTCAGATTTTCATCAACTTGTGATCTATTTCATCTATGAGAATGATATGAGAGTCAGTGAGAATCTCTTTGATCAACTCGCAAAAATAGTCAGAACACCGGTTGGGAAAAAGTAAATTGGAATTGGCAATATCGCTAACGCTATCAATGAATGCATCTGTATCCTAAAGTTGAATGTCTCAATGGGATTGTAAACTAATACAAATGGATTGCAAACCAGTACGAATGTTTTACAGGTTATTCCGTAACAGATACACGGTCCAGAATGATGAAAACTTTACATAAGATTCAGATTTTCTGATATAAAATCATCTCGAGCAGATTGTCACATTAGGTCTCGAATATATAACTATCAGTTCGAGTATAGATTTCAATTGGAAACATTTCGGAAGATCTGTAACCGCAAAAATTGACTGAAGTTTACACTATGATTCTTAAGGATTATAGTTTCAAAATTGGTCAAAAAATATATATTCGAGCATAAAGTTTTCATCCATGAATTGAGAAAAAACTCTAATTCTTCTCCTGACACCCGAATCAGTATATATAGGTATTTAATCTCTAGTCCTCTTCAAGGACCACGTAGAAGGTGGATTTTCTTTCTTCAAAAATGATATATCCTCCATGATGTAAATTATTTGTGTTTGTCTTGAAATTGCTGAGGTTATTTTTG
>WOGR01006199.1:582-20458 GCA_015342045.1 Leptinotarsa lineolata | reverse complement strand
GTGGGATCCAACGCGACTAATTTTTTTTGACAGTCAAATGTTTATGCAAGATTGAATGTATGCTGGTCCCACTAATGCCTAAAGTTGTCTCAATCTCACGATCTTGCAATATCAGTTCGCACACAGCATCAATGGTTTTCGGAACAACAACTTATTTTGGACGACCTTCACGAAATTCGTCTTGGAGTGAATTACGACCACGATTGAATTCACCATACCATCGATAAACACTGGCCCTTGATGGAGCTTCATCGCCAAAAATTGAATTAAGTTGTCCATGCACTGTTGCTGAGTTAATACTCGTCGAAAGTTGTAAAAAATAATCGCACGAAAATGTTCATGACTCAATTCCATTTTTGGGCTGAGGTGAATCTTTAAAGTTACTGTAAACAACATAAATAGCGCTCGTATGTCAAAAAGTTCTGAGTACGTATAACCCCAAAAATATCCAACTTTATGATAAAACTGTCAGTTGCCAGATTGCAAATTCCGAAACATAAAAGGCAACCTATCGTATACCTACATTTAGTATTTCTGGAGCTCTCAAGAATATATGTTCAATATAATTTCTCAATAATAAGTTGATTTTATAGCAATTTTGTATTTCTTTATGTCAATGTATATTACTTTGGCCCAAAACTTTTCAACTTACTACCACTCGAGTCCAGGAATATTATAGACTCCATAATATTCCTGGACTCTATAGACTCTATGATATTCCTGGACTCTATAGACTCTATAATATTCCTGGACTCGAGTGGTAGTAAGTTGAAAAGTTTGGAGCCAAAGTAATATACACAAATCTCTGTGACTTTTTTGAATAAAGTTAGGTGGGCAGACCTTTTTAAAACAGATATCGTTTTTTTATAAATAGTTGTCCTTTGGTGATTTACTTTGTTGTGAAATATCCATATTAAACAAGAGTAACAGAAGAGACTCTTTATGTTGAATAAGTTGATTTCTTCATACAGCTCTTTTGTAAGGAATAAATGGTCGTTCTTAAAGATGAATTTTAGTAATGTGTTTTGCATTATTTGTTAACCTCCTATTTTTTTTCAAGTTCCTCCTCATGCTGTAATGCAATACTTGAGAACAGACCCTGCCAGTGCGTAATATAAGGTGAGCATGTTTTTACGAGATAGGATATCTCTCAGGGAGTACAATTTGTGAAGGAGTTGCCTTACTCTCTTGGTCATATACTGCGTATGCTCATCCCATCGTAAATGTTGATCAATTATGACTTCTAAATATTTGAGTTTATTTGAGTTTTCGACTGCAAGATAGTGGCAGACCTTTTGAACGCAATTTATTTTATGTATCTTTAAAAACTAACATAGAAGGATTTCAACCGATCTATCCAACACATGACAAGATTGAAATATAAGTTTTAGAGCTGCATGAGCGTTTTGTAAACAGTTACTAATGTGATGTGAAAATCTTGAGCTTTCATCAAACCACACCCTTAAGTTTTTTACTCTTTTACTAAATTGTAGAGTATAGCCATTAATTAAAATCTTTGCTGAGTATTCTTGTTTGAAAACCTGTGAATCAACTTTATTTCCAAAAAATAATTGCATCAGTCTCCGATGTATTCAGTTCTAAACAATGATTAATTGAAAATACATGAAGATTATTTAAGTCATAATTAAAAGCAGTTACCGCTTGGTTATTTCATCCAAAGAGAAAGACATGCACAACTGACTATCGTCAGCGTAGTAATGCTGCAAACTGAAAAGAAAATATCTGGGAAATTCGATGTATGAATAAAGAAAAATATGGGGCCCAATAGTGATCATTGGGGCACTCCGGTACTTACAGATAAAAAACTTGATACACTTTTTTTAAATTTTACAGTTTGTCTTCTTTCAGATAGATGTGATATGAATAAATCTACAGCTTTGATATCCAAACCACTATATGATAACATCTCAAAAAGTAGATTATGACTAAAGGTGTCAAATGCTTTTGAGTAGTCAAATAAGAACAACACAGTCAATTTACTGCTATCAAGAGCTGCCAAAATATCATCATATCATGTATATATATACATATCATGTATACTTAATAATGATAATAATAATAATAAGGTTCATTCACGAATTTTAATGAGTAAATTTCACAAATACACAGTAATACAACATATATATAGTAATTCAGCATAAAGATAGGTATATAATAAATAAAAAATAGTCATATAATAAAATTGATTTGTAAATAAACAAGTGCAAAATCACTGAAGCAGTCGTTACGCTGCTTGTGCGTGATGTTCAAAACAATAAAAATAAAATTAAAAATAAAATTTGTCAAAGTAATGTGTTTGTCATTATAATTGGTAAGTAAAAGTATATTGTCATATTCGATATATTGTCACAATCATGTGTTTGCGTCATATTCGGTATATTGACACTTTCGGTTTGTTTCATTTCAATAAATTATGAAAAAAGGTACGCTCATTTTCCATTATCCATAACTCAAGCTTACTTTTATAAAAATGAAGGTTGAAAATAATTTTTAGGTCTTCTGGTATCAACGACCATAATCTGGGCGCGACATAATTTGTGTTCCTTTGGCCAACTGTTTTTTCACTTAGATTAAAAAACAGTTCATTGAATCTTCTCGTATTGTGAGTATGCTTATGATACTTCAACATTATTCTTTCTTTTATTAAAGCTACTGAAATTTTTTGACAGAAAATTTGACAAGCATCCATTATTTCAGTTTCTTTATATAGATTATCAGAAGGATAGCTGATATTTTTCTCAAAAATTATTTTCAAAATCCATTTCTGTAATACGTTGATTTTGTCTATGAAACAGTCTTTCACACCACCCCATCCCAAAATTCCATATGTTAATTGTGAGTGTGCCAATGCCAAATAAACTGTTTTGAGGTGTTTAGGATCCAAAAATGCTTTCAAATATTTGAATTCTGGAAGAATTCCTCGTAATTTTTTCGACAGATGTTTCATTTTCAGGTCCCATCTGAAATGCCGATCTATCATTATAACAAGATATTTTATGGATTGGGCTTCAGAAATTTTAGAATCCAGGTCAATATCAGTACCTCTCAAATTTGGTAATCCTGATGAATAAGAACAGAATGGTAGGTAATAGCTCTTTATTCAAGTTGAGAGTAAGTTTATTGTACTGAAGCCATTGAACTATTTTGGGAAAATCATTCTCGATATTTTTTGAAGTTCATTCCAAGTGTTTGTTTCATAAGTAACAACAGTATTATCTGCAAAACTAATTATTTTTCCCAAACATACTTGAACTATACTTTACGTTTTTTCATGGTGTGCACACTTTCTGCTTGCAAAGTATAGAATATCTTGTCTGTATCTGACATCCTTTCTACTTGAATTGTACAATTTTGACCAGTTATATTTGATTTTGACATAAAATTCGTCTTTTGTCTGCTTTTTTCTTGATTATCCAAGTCCAAAAATCGATAAGTGTTACATTATTGACTGAGGAAATGAAAACCTTTTCGAAATCGGCATCACACGCTTTCCCTTTTCTTTTAAACTTTTCGGGTAGCTATTACCCCTGAAGGTTGAAGGGGCAGTTGAATAATTTTATTTCGAAAGTGTATTTTCATACGTAGAAATTGACCCTTTCAGAATTTTTCATTTGCATTCATAATTACGCATGACATTCCGCATAACAAAATAGGATAATTGAATAGAACTGGCCGATACTTGAAGAAAATCCATATTGAAACTCATTAATACAGTAATATAGTTTATTGTATGATTTTCACTATAAAGGGTTTAACAAAAACCGCGACACGTGAGTTACAGTTCGATAACCCCTTACATCAGCAAGATATTGTTCGATGACCCGAAGACGGCATCAATTATTTTGCTGATATCTGCAAAGTCGGCAATAATTTATATATAAATAGGTGCAATTGATTTGTAATAAGTAGTACTTATATTTCATAGTTATTAGTTGTTACTCTGTTCAAATAAAAAGTTTTTAAAAACTCTTTTGTGTGAACGAGAAATATAATTCGTGTTTCGCTACACAATAATTGTATTAAAGAGTTTTAAAATTGGATAGCTATTGGTATACCAACGAAATGCTATTGGTATAACTCCAAATCAAAAAAATGTAGTATGGCTCAAATAGGTACAATCAGAGCAAAACTTGAATAGTTTTATGTTATTTGTACTGGGGTCTGGGGTAGTAATAATAATGATAATAATATTTTTATTTCACTTGTTGAAAAATATAAAGAAAAAAGACATATTTTCCCATATACAATAACAGGGAAAAAGTCACCAAACATACAAAGGATTCTTGAGAAGGGATAAAATCATTGAAAAAAGTCATCTAAAGAGTAGCAATTTTTGTCAATTGAAAATGTTTTCAATCTAGATTTGGAAATATTGATATTAGTGGCTGTTTTTATATTTTTGTCTGATTTGTTAAAAATTTTTGGTCCGAGATAGAGATGACTTTTCTGGTAGAGGGCTGTTCGATGCGGTCTAGGTACTAGCAAATTTCCAGTGCGAGTTGAATAACAGTGATTTTGCTGATTTGATAAAAATTTTGATTCTTTTTTTTAAACAAAAATACACAATTCATAAACATATATTCCAACAACCGTAAGAAGTCTTAAGTTTTTAAAAGAGCTCCTACATGACTCTCTCCATCCAAGCTTAGCAATTATCCGAACTGCCGACTTCTGCAGTATAAAAATCCTTTCCACAGACGTTCCCGAACCCCCATTCAAAATCCCATATCGTAGATGGCAGTAAATGGTAGCATAAGATAGACTTAGCAGGATTTCAAAATTACAGAGGTTAGACATGAATCTTGACGCATGACAATTTTCACGGAGTTTCTCACAAAGTGTGTCAATATGTTGTGTCCAGTTGAGTCTGTAGTCAACTGTAATGCCTAATAATTCAGTTTCTTTAACGGATTCTACATTAAAGTCATCATCCCCATATATACTAAAAATCTCGGACTCATTTGTATTCAAAGTGAACTTCATCAGCACGATTTTGGTTATATTAAGTTTCAGGTGGTTTTTATTTGCCCATATTATAATCTGCTCATACACTTCGCGTAACATCTGACAGATTAGCGGTGTCATTCTCTGTAATAAGAAAATTTGTATCATCCGCATATGTCATCACGTGGACTGATGAACGTTGTTGGAAATAATAAAACAAGTCATTTGCAAAAATGATAAATAAGAGCGGTCCAAGTATAGAACCTTGGGGAACACCTTGCTTGATTATTCGTGGTTCACTCACCGTGTCTCCAACAACAACCACACGTTGAATTCTGTCTTGCAGATATGATTTAATTGACTCATGAGCAATTCCTCTCATGCCATATCGTTCCAATTTCTGTAGCAAAAGTTCATGATTGACCATGTCGAAAGCTCTTGAAAAGTCTATAAATAGACCACAAATATGTATTTTGCAATCAGAATCATTTATTATGTGTTCACTGAAATCACATAGAACAGTTTTAGTACTCTTATTCCTCGTGAATCCACGCTGATGTGATGAGAGAATGTTATTCATAGCGTAGAAGGAAAGTAATTGATTTTTGATATTTAACTCAAATACTTCTGATACACTAGAAAGCAAACTAATACCCCGTTAGTTTTTATAATCATTTTTATCACCTTTTTTATAAACTGGTACAACATTGGCTATTTTCAATTTTTCGGGAACACTTCCATATTCCATTGATATGTTAATGATGTGATGCAGCGGATATGATAACTCATGAGCACATTTTTTCAAAAATGTTTGAAATCTCATCATGACCACTCGCACCCGAGTTTTTTAGTGTTTTTATCAAATCAATTATGTCATATTCACTAATGGGATGCATAAAAAAAGAGTTATGACAGAGGGAAACATTTGTCGCGAAACAAAACTGTTTCACTTTTATTTCGCAAGCTCAGTGCAAGCTCCGCCCACTGGATATACACACTTTTCGAGCGAACAGGGCTTGGCGTGGAACACGCGAAGTCTCAGGCTATCCTTTTCCCACTCGTTGAGCCGAATGGAAAATGGAAAAGGCGTTTTCATGATATTTTCAGCTCAATTTTGGAAAATTGAGTTATGGAATATCATCTCCTAAGTGTTAGCTAATATCTTTCTAAAGATGGATAGGATTCGCTAATTTTTAATAGGGAAAAAGTCGATTTTTCTGAAAATGGCTTTTTCACTCGTTTAGATAGGGAAATCGAGCTTTCTTCAAAGAAGCATCGATAGCTCCTTTAAATAGCTTTCGTTTAACACCTAAATCACGTTTTTAACGTAAAAAGTTCAAAAGTTATTTAGATTTTTGTCGGAAGAATCCGGAGGTATTGCCGGATTCTTGAGTTGAAAAGAGAGGGAACGATGTTTATCGTTTCCCGAAGGATTTTCAAATGCGTTTTTCAGCCAGAAGGAATGAGTTTAGCGAAAAATGTTATTTAACTTTTCGACTCAGAATGTTGAATACTATCGTATTCCGAAAGAAAAATTTTTGCGAAATTTTCAACGGTTTTTTCTGCTTTTAGCGGAAAGATCTCTGATTGGCTTAGAGCGTCGAAATTTGCTCTTTTCCAGAGATTTTTTTGGTTGAGGCGGATCGGCACAGAGTGTGCCTCTGGAAGTATAAATATAGGAGGTTTTGATTTCCAAGACCAGATACTTTTTGAGAATTGAACACGATATATGATTTGATACTTGAAAAGCATTCTTGAGCGATTTGAACGATTTTTGCGATTATTGCGATTCCTGGCTGAAGCATTGGATTCCTGAATATTGAATATTGGATTGTATACATTGTGGACTAGCAGATTTTTGCGCATATTTTGAGGTGATTTCCAACGGATTATTTCCAAAAGTTGGTATTGGATTTCATGGAATGAATTCGACACGTTAGTTTTTTTCAGAACTCAACAAGGAATTCGATCGTAGTTTTTATTTTAGGTTTTTGCGGAAGTGTACTTGGTGCACGGACTTTGAAAGAATTCGTAGTCTCTTGTCCTTTCCAGGACTTTATTAGGGACAACTTGTGTTCAGACTTTTTGAAGTCAATTGGACTTGGATCCGGGAGTCGAGGAAAGTCAATTGGACTTAGGTCAGGAGAGCGAGGAAATTTAATTGGACTTAGATCCGGAGTTCGAGGAGAACCAAGTGGACTCAGGTCTGGACGTCGAGGATCCTGTTCGGATCGTTGGATCTCTGGTTTTTTTCAGGACCCGTATAGAGATTTCAACTAGCTTTGTCGAGGATTGGTAAATATTCTTGGAGTGCTTAACCATACCTTCGTTTGTGCAGGTTCCTGCCGTCACAAATCCTACGAAGAGAAGTGTAGGTCCCTACTAAAGTTGCCCACCCTCAGGTACCGGCCACCTTGCGGTGTTAAACGGCCTTGTATATCGAGGTTAAAGCGGGGGGTTAAGCGATCATTAGGTCAGCCTCTGGGCTGCCGACTCGACGTTACCGTTGGGACCCTCCAGGACTACGATATCCTTTTTCCAACCTTCCTGCGGACGGCCCTCATCCTAGGATGCGGTTCATCAGTTAGGCTCCGTGTTCCTTCATCGTTAGCTTCAGTTCACTCAGTAGGTCTTGGTTAGGAGGAAATTAATAACGAGAAAAAGAGTGAACTCAAAGTCTTAGCTTTCCGTGAATCCTTCCCTCTGACTATTTCCCCGACAGAGTCATTGTAGGGCAATGCAGACTAGGGCCAGACAAGCGCGAGAAAAAGCTGCCAGTGATACGACAGTGCCACTTCGCGAGGCCAACCACTTCCGCCGAAACATCCTAGAGTCAGACAACATTAGTCACCTTCGTGTGACTTCGACGAATCAACAGGAAATCCCCAGAGAGGCTGTGTTCACTGGACACGGTCTACACCGAACTCTAGCTGAGACGTCTAGTCTGAGGATGTCTCAAGTAAACCGAAACGCTTCTGTCATTGGGGACGTAAGTGCCTCTCCTGTGGTCGCAGAGCGATAATCCCCGTGCACTTTTGGCTCGCCCGCAGTGCGTTTAGCTAGACAACTCAAATTGTCACAAAGGACTAGATCCTCAAATCGCGAAAAATTAGTGGAAAGTAATATTGCTTTGAACCGATTTAGGGCTTTGAATACACCAAACACGAAAAGAATCGACGAGGAAACTTTCTTCAGAGAACGTCAGGAGACGTTGCTCCAACAAAGCGGATACAGGAGGAACAAGGATACGACAGCCAGGTTCTAGAGTGAGCCTAGGCTAGGATTAGGACAGCTTTTGAACATGAGAGAGCAATTGTCCAAACCAAAAGCTGTAACAGAGCCGAAGAAACGGCAAACAGATTTCAAAGACTTAGGAATTATTGAGCACACACAACCGGAAGGCCGTGCCTGTACAGATGTACATACCAAATATCGAGGAGGAGCTCCCCATCTATGTAGGAACTCCCAAACCAACCACATACAGGGTGCACAGTCATCCCGTGACGCATTGTGAAAGATATACAACAACACCATTGCCGACTCTGAAAAAGAGTCAAAGCTACTAGGGAACGTTACAGAGAGTCTAGATGAGACTTAGGAAACATGGCCTTCTTAGGAAGCCTCGAGGAAACACCGGCGGGCGTAAAACGCAGAAATGTAGGAACAGGAGCTCCTCAGATGTTTGTGGAGAGCCACAACAATTCGCCGGCGGGCGTTAAACGCAGAACAATGGACATAGACGAGTTAAGGTTCAACTCAGGACAGTTATATGGAGAGAGAGCAGTTGATGGACAGGTCTTCCGACGCCAGGCGTTGGTATGCCCCTTGGAGGTGGCCAGCAGGCACCCCAAGGACGCGAGGGGCGCATTGCGCACAGGCGCGCAACGCGTCTTGTTCCAGCCTGGATCTGGCGACCTAACGGAAGAGTTAGGGGGAGGAGGAATGCCAGGGGGTCGCCTCGGAAGTGCTAAAGCTTTGGAAGTGGCTTCATGGCGGGGCCAGACACTAACAACAACGGATAAGTCCATCCATAAATATGAGCAAGCCAGTGCAAACTATATGCCTAACGCTGCACTCGGGCGGAAGCTGGGTCCCGAAATTCCTGGGGCTCAGGCCCGGGAGGCCAGGAAGCCGATGCAGTGCCAGCAGGGGATGATACTCGGCGGAAGCGGAGCGCCTGCGCACGCTTTTCCAACCTCATATCCTTCTTTAGGACGTGGTGCTCGAAATGTGTGGCCATGCACTGATGATACACAAGGAGAAATTCGGAGAACGCACCGAGCCTGCGCAGGGTTGAGTGCCACCTACCCCTCCTTGAGACACATTGTTTTCCATAAATTTAATATCTATTTCATTATGACAAAACGTACATATGGAGTTCGTATTTGATTGAATTTTAAGAGAGTAATAATTATAATAATCGTTTTCATTGACTGAAATGTTACAAATTATATAAATACTTAATATAGAGAAAATAATGTCAGTCAAAAAGCAGGGTTCAAGTCTAGTCGGCAGAAGAGAGTTGTTCTTTCACTCAACTACAGTCATAAGCAAACAAAAGGAAGTATGTATACCTCTCAATTTTGAAAATGTATTCCTCATATTTCATTCAATAAACAACTTTGTTCCTCGGTCTACTGAGACAACTCCAATGAATTTGTAAACTCACTAATACAATGAACAGATACAAAATACATGAAAAACAAATTGCCACACTCTCTGATTCACAAAACCTCATGAAAATATGACAACATTTATCTAATTCAAACTCCGCTTTGAATACCAATTATGAATTTCATTGAAATCGAAAAGAGTACGCGACGCACGGTTGATGCATCTAGCAGCGTCAAGTAAATCAGGTGTAGCAAAGATATGATGAATTTCAACAATGAAATATTTTTGTTAAACATTAGAGTTTAGTCTGTTCGTACTTGTATCCTATTCGAACATCGTATCTTCAATAATTATACTTTCCATCAAATGTTCTTTATAGTAATATAATTCATTCGATTCAAAATTTAATTTTTTTTTCTAATATCGATGCATTCAGCTGAGAATATTTCAAGAAATAAATTTTACCAATACCTCTTGACCTGAGAAGTATCTCAGATAAATGTCTCTTTTTCAACTCAAGCTCTGTTATTTTCGATCAATACCAATCGAGCAACCACCAATAGAGCATGATCAAACCATAGTTTTATCATGCTGGTTGCTCAGATATGTGCTTTTCGTCAACAGAGTTTTCGATTAAAAAAAATTATTGATAAAATGTTGAAGTCTCGTGGTATAATTTTCGACAGAAATATATTCTTTGATGGGCGACTATATGAATAATGGGGTCGGATATTTTACTGAAGTATGAGTTCTCATCTTCTCTGCTTAATGAAGAGTTGACGAAGGATATTTTTTATTACACTGAAATTAATAATTCGTGAGTATTTCTCAGTTGAAGGTGTTTATTGTTTACTTAAACATCATCTTTTACTCGTATGTAATACAAAATCACTTAGTGAGTGTTTTTTCATTAAATCTAGAAGCAGCAAGATTGATTTCAATTTTCATTAATATCTTAATTTTTCATTTGAAATTCAACCTATTCACCTATTCCAAAGTGTAACGAAATAGGACGTTCCATTTACAAAACACAACTGATATATCACACTTTTTTGAGCTACCCTGTAGACTCCGAAATAAATTCCTTTCGCAGCCTTAATCAATATACATATAATAAAATGTAGAAATTCCCAAAAAATTTGTGGTTTGGTTTACAGGCGCCGTGTCGTAGGATGTGCCCAACTTTGAAGCTATTTTCAAGAAGCTATTACTACTCTGAAGTTTTAATCTGCCTTCTCCTCAGGTAGTGACACGCTGTAAGGCGGCGTTCCCACGAGGCGTTAATCACGACAGTGAACCACGCTTTCGTGAAATACACTTCTGTGTGAACGCATAGTCGTTAAACTTGCTTTCGTGAGGAACGGCGCACGACTCAAGCGTGGATAGATCAAACCTGTTTGATTTTCAGTCGTGATATACCGTTCGTGAAGCCAAGATGTCGTCACAGCAACGTGGCATTATTAAGTTTAACGACAGTGAAACTACGCGTTTTTTGGAGTTATATTCGATGGAAAAGGTGTTATATGATCCAAGTTTGGAGGAATACCGTGATAGAGATTTACGAGCCGCCGCAGCTAAGAGAATAAGTCATGAATTAAATATTCCTGGATTTGGACCAAAAGAAGTTGTAGCAAAATTCAAAAATTTAAGAAGCTCTTTCTGCCAGGAGTTAAAAAAATATCAGACAGTGCAAGGTCTGGAAAAGGTACAGATGACATATACAAGCCAAAAGTATTTTGGTTTGATCTGATGAACAGTTTCATTCGTCCGTTTGTTCAACAGCGACCCACACAATCGAATCTGGTAATTACCTTTTTTTTATAAAAATATATATCGTTTATTTATGAAAAATAATTTTAAATAGTTTAAAAACGACATACGAGTATTAATTTAAATTTAAATTAGTACGAATAATGCGTTGTTTTTACTAACTGTTTATAATATCTTATCTTATCTTATCTTCTATGAGTAATGTATTGTACTCGTATAAAAAATCATAAAAAAAAATCTTTAACGTAAATATATTTATTATCCACACGGTTGAAAACAAAAATAAATGTACAATATGTATAGATTTATTATTAGTTTAGTTCATTTGACACATCAGTTATTCGGTTTTGCCAGGGAACAGCTCCTTCGTTATTAAAATAATCACGATATTTATTCCGTATTTGTTGTGCCTCCATATTAGAATGTCTGTGGTTAGTTGCTGGTAGATTCTGTAATCCACTATCATTTTGACGCCATGATCCAGGGAACACTCGGTGGTCCTCATCCTCATAATCAATTAGATCTCCCATCACATACCGAGGGTTTGTTTTTTTCAACCAATTATGAATTGCACAGCATGCGAGGACAACTTTGTCTAACGTTTCTAATTTTAATGAAATTGGTTTTTCAAACAATCTAAATTTACTCGCGAGTATTCCAAAGGCATTTTCCACTACACGTCTTGCTCTTGACAATCGATAATTGTAAATCCTTTCTGCAGGGGTTAAATTGCGTCGACTGTAGGGTTTCATTATATACTTTTTTAACGGAAATGCATCATCAGCCAAAATAACGAAATTGTTTGGTATGGCTAGTGAGTTTGTTTCTAAAGCGTTGTACAAAGAGCTATTTTGAAAAATTCCTCCATCTGATCCTCTTCCTTTCGCTCCAACATCAACATATAAAAAACAATAATCAGAATCCACCAAGGCCATTAACACAATACTGTAACTGTTTTTATAATTAAAATAATCTGAACCACTTCCGGGAGGAGCTCGTATGACAACATGTTTACCATCTAGAGCCCCTACACAACCAGGAAAATTCCATCGCGTTCTAAAACCATATTCAATGTTTTTCCACTCATCTGATGTTGCAGGGACCTGAAACATTAAATTATTAAAATATGAATAAACTAATAATATTAACACATTATTATTTATATTACAGATATTTCCTATAGAAAATTCTGAAGAGGCCTCAATAGAAAATAGTCTACAATCAGAACCTAACCTTGAATACAGTACTAGCCAAAACTCTGAAGACGTGACACAGATTGCATCGAAAATTGATACACCTGCGAAGATAATAAAAAGAAAGATTGAACCACAACCATCAACATCAAAAAATAAAAAATCTATTCATGATCATGAAATAGGATTTATGACAAGCGCAATTGACAAATTACATGAAATTTCAAATCGCGCATCACAAGTCGCTACAAATAAAGATGATAGTTATGATCATTTTGGGAAATATATCGCATCAATGTTAAGAAGTATAGGACCACCAAAAGCAATACGATTACAACAATCATTCATGAATGAAATTACAAATGCTATGTGCCCACCAGAATATGTTATTACTGATAATTCAACAGCTGCAACATCAAGTGGAAGACAATCAAATTTAAGTACTTTTTCGGCTAGTAATGATGACGACTACGTGACATTATTTACAGATTTATAATTAAACAAATTTTGTAATTATAATTATTATTATAATTAAACAAATAAAAGTTCACTGTTACTAATAATTTTATTGTTGTTATTATTATTTTATTTGTAATCTATACACCTAATCTATACACCAATATTATTTTCGTTTTTTTAATAATTAAGAAATCAATTTTGAAATTTGAAGGTACTTACTTGTATGAATTCTGCTAGTTCATTATATATTGCTTCACAGGTTTCTGGAATAAATTTACTTATTGTGTTTTTTGGAACACGGAACAAAAATTCTAAACTTTTGAAGGAATCACCTGTAGCTAAATACCGTAACGTCACCTCTAATTTTGTTTTTGCACTAATTGCTTGTCTCATGTTAGTGTTAGATTTTGAAATTTTATTTGTAACACGCAATAAGAGGTATTCAAACTGAAATTCAGTCATTCGCAGTAGGTTTCTAAAATCTTCTGAAAAATTGCTTTTTAGTTCCATACTAACCAAGTTTGACGCTCCTAACATATTTCTTCGCTGTATCCATTCTCTAACCCAAAAACGTCTTTTTTTTCGTTTTCTTGTAATTGTGTCCTGTAAGCACTCCATCTTTTTTGCTAAGATAGTAGCAAAAAACGAACTTAGAACAGCACAACTTTCAACAACTAGATCATTCATGATCGATGTTTCGATGGTTCTAGTCGAAACGCGAGGCGTGAACGGCACGAACCCCCCAACCGTGTGAACGTTTTATAAATTCACACTTTCGTGAGTGTCACGAACGAAAGTTGACTAGCGTGGTTAACTGTCGTGATTAACGCCTCGTGGGAACGCCGCCTAAGGGTTTTGTGACTTGACGCCAGGGCCACAATCTGTCTACTCCCCAGGTCTCACGGCTGGTCTCTGCAAGTGTCAACCTGCGTACTCCCAAGAGGCGACGCTTGGGACGGTAGTTCAAAAATGAAATTGAACTTGATTTGATTAAAATTGATTCCTTCGTATTTTTTTCACAATGAGTGAAAATAGAAAGCAAGTAACGAAAATTTTGTACTTTGATTTTATATTTCAACTATGATTACAAATGACGACAGAAATATTTTTTCTGAGAAATAAAACCATTTTTTCACTTTTATTCCCATCGAATTTTCTCAGTTGACAAAAATGTATTTTGAAGATTTTCCAAGTAAGCGAAAGTCTTGGGACGGAAGCCATATTAGTGAAAGCCATAAATTAAGGTAAGAAGATGATCTACCAGGTTCACATGTCTTCCAGAATCTTGGATTTAGGTGAGGTGGTAACACTGGAGAAATTATCTCAGAGTATAAATATGGGATCCTTACAAATTGGACATAAGTCGATAGATGCTGTGAGTAGTGTCAGCCAAAAATAAATAGTTGTGAAGGAAATATTAGTAGTTTGAGTACTAGTAACACTACAGAGGGTTAACAACACGTAAACTCAGTACAACAAATTTTCAGGTAACTTTTTATAAACTTTTCTATTATACTTTCAACCTTTTCAATTCAACGTTTCTTTGAGAGTGGTTGACAATTTTTCATGAAAAAGTTTATCAGTTCGGACTTCCATTGTCTATCATGATTCGAAATCTATGAAAGAACATTCATTCTAATTTTATTTGTTATTTCATAGATTTCGAATCATTTTAGACAATGGAAGTCCGAACTGATAAAAGTCAGATCTTCAATTCAGTTTTCATATATCGAGTTATTCGAAACACAGAGAGTGATGTGAAAATTTTGAAACTATCAACTTCCACAAGTATTTTTCTACAATCACATTATAAAATAGTGCTAATTGTCAACGGAAACTTGATAATTAGGTATAAATGGACTGACCCGTTACTTGATGAAAATTAACAATACTATCCATGATAATTGAAAAATTATCATGGATTCGTTTCTAAGAGCGTTTTGCTACCGCCGTAGCTTCCTCGAGGAAGCTACGCGTGTAGAAATGAAAATGTTTGAAAATTGTTTTATTATTATCATGGATAGGAAAGTTGATAGGTAGACATCTCAGTTGATAGTCATTAGTGACAGTTCATTATTCTATAGAAACAACTCTATCAGATCATTGGCGTGTCTTGTTGGCACTAAGATGTCTGTCTATACACTGGTGAATGCTGGAATGCACTTTTGCTCCAAAAATTCTTGTAGATCGAGTAGAGTAGTTCTGACGTAGCCGTAAGGTGGTGCCAATCAGCAATATTTTTATTAATTTCAGTCATCAATTGATTCTTGATGATTTATTCCGCCGAAACAATCATTTTTTCTCAGAATCAAATAAGTGAGGTTATGCAATAATTTTATTGTACTTGGAAGTTTATTGTACGATTTAATGGCCATAAGCCTGGGACATGATTTAGATACAACTAATCTGTGTTTTGGCACTTCCAACTGTAGAGAATTTCTAGTTTTATAACTTTTATTAGCATTAGGAGTAGGAAAACGGGTTATATTCGATTTTACATATTCTAATATCTCATAAATGTATATACTTGTAACAGTCAATATTATGAGATTTTGGAAGATGAGTTTGCAACTTGTCCTTCTAGTAACTCCTGCTACATACCTTATGGTTCTTTTTTGAATTTCGAGTATTCTGGAACAATCACTAGATACTCCCCAAGCAATAATACCATAGATGATACCATAGGAAATGTAACAATGAAAGTATGCATGGTAGTACATTAATAAGAGTGTTCTATTTACATTCCAGCTTAGTTGTTTAATACAGTAAGATATTGAGGATATCTTTTTACAAATCGTATCAATATGCTTGTTCCATTCGAGATTTTCTGTCATCTCCAAACCCAAAAATGTTATCTGCTCTTATTGTTGAATTGATCCATTAATTGACTTTACTAGTAAACTGTGATCTGGAGTGGTTCTTGAATGATCAAAACGTAAAAGCATAGTTTTTCTTTCATTTAACAAGAGACCATTGTCTGAGAACCACTTTTGGGCTCTTTTTATTTCATCAAATGCTTTATTAACTGTGGCTTTAATAATTTCCTGAGTCATCAACAAAGATATGTCATCAGCATACATAACGAACTGATCACTATAAAAATCATTTACATATATTATATATGAGAGTGGACCTAATATTAAACCCTGAGGAACCCCGAGAAAAAATTTTTAAATTCTGATTTATTTCAGCTAACCTCTACATAGGTTTATTGTGTCCGATTCAAAACATTAACTTTACTCATGACAGATTCTTTCTGCTATAGTATAACGTATAAGGTCTCTAATGTGGGGACGATTTATATAATTTTCAAAAAATAAAATGAATCATGGAAAAAAATAGACATAACGTTATTAACGGTACCCATCTATAAAGCGTTCATTTAAAAAAGTGGCCTACACAAATGAAATCGAGTAGGCCATATTGGTCGACAGGTTTGCATGAAAATTCTACACGAATGAGATACTACACCTGTATATAGGCATCTCAGTTGGCAGTGTTCTTATTCCAGATTGGGACATTTCTCTCTGCTCTATCATCGGTATTGATCAATAATTTTTGTCGAGAATCGGAAATAAGATCAATGCCAACCAAAGACACATGAATATAAATACCGATAAGTCACCGATCAAATTCTGTTGATTTGAATTTTTATGAGTCACCTTAGTTCTACTGTGACTCCTAATTTATGGATGAATTTTGAAATTTTCATGATGAAATGAGGCTCTCAATAAGATTTGCTGTGTCAGAAGTCTTTCAAACTTCGAATATATCAATATGCATGGAATATGTGACCAAGAAAAAACAGGCAGTGTCTTTTATCATGTGGTAACATTACTATATACGAAAAAGTTTCACGAGGACTCTCGAGTTATACGGGGAAAATCAAAAGTGCTGTTTTTCGATTTTTTTCGAATGAAATTGTTATTTCGGAGAATATCAAAAAATGGAAAAGAAAAATGTTAATTGTATTCGAAGTGTACTATGGCGATGTAATAATGAATATTCAATGAAACGTTTCGTGTCAACATGGTCACCATCAACTTTTTTTAAGTACGGACCTGTTTTTTTATTACAGATATTGATAAAGCGATAAGTTTACAATCCAAGGGTATACCACATTTGATATTTTTATAGCTTTCCATTTGAAATAATCACCATTTATTTTATCCTGAACTTTTGGGAAAAATGAAACCAATACGGAAAATCAGAGCTACATAGCAATCTACATTAAATACTCGAATTGACAACCTCTTTGTTGAATGCACATAAGTTATGGGTCCAGACAACGTCAGTAGCGATTTTCTAGCATAGTAGGTGTAATACTAATACATGCATCTTATTTTTTGAGATGGTCGATATCTGTACTTGGTGATGAAATAACTTCATCATTCATATATCCTCAGACAAGAAATCTAAAGGAGTAAGATCTGAGGATCGAGCTGGCCAGTTAATTGGTCCATTGCTTCCATCCAGTAGATGTAAACAGCCGAATTCCGTCCTACCCCCACCACTATGACGTATTGATTGCTTTTTTTGTTGTTTAGTAACATCAAGTTTGATGTGACGTTGAAGTGTCTAGTGCATGGACTATTCAGAATTTTCGAGATTTTGTGTGTGACATAATGACGTATTTACATTTGGTTGGGGCATGTGTTAGAATGCATGGGACAATGTGTGTGTGTGTGTGTGTGTGTTACAAACATACATCTGCATATTTCAAAGATCATCAGAGTAATGAATGTTCCTTCGGTGTGAGTCACACCAAGCGGTGTGACGTCACAGCAGGCAAGGTACAGGGTTTATCATGTGCATGTCTGTATACAAACATATGTCTGCATACTTCAAAGATACTTAATGAATATTCCATCGGTGTGAGCCCACCAATTTAGTGGTGTGACAGCTGCAACCGTTCAGTGGTAGGAGAGCGAGATGTGCACTCCACGGCATATGGCTGAGTAATGTGTATTCATCGGTGTGTCCCTACCTCTCTCGATGCAGCGATGGCTGTGACGTAATCGCTCTACCCTCGCTGTCGATGGGGAGAAGCACCGTCCTATTTAAAATATTGTATTTCATGGCGGATATTCAGTGGCAATTCATCTAAGTAACCATCAAATTCATTGAATAGAAAATGAAGACACATTTCACCATTCAAATGATCATTGTAAAAGAAAGGGCCAAGGATGTTTGTTCCCACAATTCCCAACCAAACAATTATCCCGAACCTTTTTTGGAAATTGGTTTCCCTATGTAAATATTCATTTGTATTATTCCACCTATAATGGGTATTTCTGTTAAACAAACCATTGTTGGTGAATTTTGATTCGTCCGTCCGTATTATTTTTTTACAAATATTTCCAACTTCCCTATTTCTACGTCTTAACCACTTGGTAAATCGTACTCGCCTTCCGTAATCCCTTTCATTGAGATTATGAACTTCGCGTATCCTGTAGCATTTATATTTATTCTTTTTCGAAATAGTTCTGATGGATTTTACAGAAATTCCCATTTCGTCGGCAATTTCTCGTAAAGAACAATCTTGATTAGCATAATTTTTGTAACTGGCCAATCCTTGATTAAAAAAAAAGATATTTTCACTGCGTAAATTTTTATGTGATAATATTTGCACAGCCTTAACATTTATTTGATTCCTCACACTTTCAGTCACCACACATTTTCTTGTTTCAATTCTGTCAGATACACCATAGTCCCTCTAATTTCTTTCTAATCGTCTAAACATTTGGATGTTCGGAATACGACGATTCGGATATAGCTCAACATAAATATTCCTTGCCAAAAGAGGATTTCTATTTGCATAACTGAATAGCATATCAGTCCTTTCATCATTTGAGTACATCTTTGATATGTTCGTAAACATCTGACAGTTCTCAACAGATATCAACAACGCATTCATTTTTCCTGCCATAGAAACCAATTAAAGCCTACGCGTTCAAGATGGTAATTGAATTGAGATGCTATTTGATCATACCAAATAATACAAAAATCGAATTTTGACCAAAAACTAATATTTTCGTTACTTCCAGGATTGATAATTATGAAAATATTAAGAATAATAATTGATTGAGGAGAAGTAAGTCTTGAAAGAAGGATTACGGCAATACAATAATTTCCAAAACGAAAAAGTACGAATTTTCATTGTGTTAGGGCACCTGACACTATTTATTTGGTTTTCTGAATTATATTTGGAAGGAATCGAAACAATTTTCTATTGAAGTAACGACAGGACCGTAATTCAAAATTGTTGTCACTGATGTAGTTATTCCAAATGGAACGCTATAAAAATATCAAATGTGATATACCCCTGGATTGTGAATTTATCGCTATATTAATATCTGTAATTAAAAAGACAGGTCCGAATTTAAAAAAAAGTGGTGGCAATGTTGACACGAAATGTTTTATAGAATATTTATTATTACATCGTCATAGAACACCTCGAATACAATAACATTTTCTTCTTTCATTTTTTGATATTTTCCGAAATAACTATTCGATTCGAAAAAAAAACGAAAAACAGAATTCTTTGTTTTTCCCATAAATTTTCTTCGACTATTATATTTTTTTCGACGACAGTTACCTTTTTTCCCTATTTAATCTTCTTCGTATCTGTTACGGTTTGGAATATTGCAATGCTAGCACATGATAAAAGAAAAGTCTTGTATATTCTTCAAGGAGTGTGTCTTGAATCAGCATTGTGTATGATTATATAATAGCCAAATATTTCTTTTAGCGATGAGTTCACCAGCTCCTGAATGTTCAAAAGTGCAGACAGAATCTGCAGACGAAATAGAGTTGACTCCTTGGGCCGAATTGCCAGCTTTGGTCCTGACAGAAATATTCAGTTTTTTGGATAG
>WOGR01006198.1:0-13245 GCA_015342045.1 Leptinotarsa lineolata | reverse complement strand
GGAATTTTTTCAAGTGAAAAAACAAAATGGCGGCTCCACAATGGCGGACAAGATTTGAAATTATGGTCCGATTTGATTCAAAATTGATAAGTGGTGGTTTTCAAGGTCGGAAATAATGATTTCTTTGTCTATGCGAAAAAACAATTTGCTGGCCCCAAGATGGCAGATGAAATTTGTAATTATGGTCCGAATCGAATCAAAATTAGTATGCGGGGATTTTCAGGGTAGGAAATTATGATTGTTTTGTTGAGGCAAAAAACAAGATGGCGGACGATACTTGTATTTGTGGTTCAATTCGATTCAAAATTGGCATATGGGAGTTTTACAAGTTTCCAGTATAATTGAAATGAATTAATTAAATTGATAAACAAAAAACCTTTCATACAAATGGGGTAAAAAGAAAATTATATATTTTTTTGATGTATGACATAGGTTATTAGAATCAGAATCAAAATTTTACCGCACAAGAATACCTATTTTGTATTCATGGAAAGTTTTTCTTTTTTTTTTCTCATCGCATTTAAAAGCTGTTTATTCAATTTTTTTCAATTCAATTTAGTCATGCTGAAAATCTGTACCCAAAATCCCCACAATCCAATTCTGAATCGAATCGGACCTAAATTACAAATTTCATCCGCAATTCTGGACCTGCCATTTTATCGTTTTTTCTCCAACAAAAATTCCTTAATACATTGTCATCGCAATGATGAACACCTACCAAAGTTCAAGTCTCGGTTCAAGTTGATCGGACAATTATAAATGGGTCAAAAGTCAGCTGCCAGATTTGTTCCACACATACATACATACTCAAGTATCCGGGTGCAAGTTGAATAAAATTTAAAAAAAAATGGAAAAACCTTGCATAAATTCAAATCTAATCATCCTAAACTACATTAATTCACAGTAAATGCTCAAAGTATTCGCCATGAACTGCCATAAATGTACAAAATGTACAAAAAAAATCAATCATAAGAATGAAACAAGGCATAAATAAAATGAACATGTCCAAACAATACAAACCAAAAGAAATGTAGTCACAGGAAACTACACTTACCTATCGTCTAAAATATTCAATCACTTACCCGAAACATTCCCACTATTCTCTGAATATGATCAAAAGAATATTCAAAAAATTCATTGTTCAACTTGGAGGAGATACAGTACATGTCTCAATCGAAAGTTAACAAAAGCAGTCAATAACAAGCTTTTACAATTTCAAAGTTCAATTTTTGTTCTTTTCTAGTGAATTGTTCACATCACCTTTCAAATACAATATCATAAGTTGGAATACGAAACAGTTGTTTTTTCCCCACAAGGGCGCCAAAATGCAAAGTTAGGTAGCGAATACTCACATGTCTGAATTCCTTATGGAATTACCTTTTCAATGCAGCCACAATTAGTACTTTCCCTATTCAAATTATATGAGTGACCAAGGGGTGGGGAGAGAGGTATGGCAGTTGACGTTATAATAGGAAGATGTCCCCCCTTGGATTTTTTTCAGAACATATGTGTTTTTGAGACATTCGATCTATTTCGTTTTCGGTGCCCCACCCTATATACATAAATCTGCAAATATATCAACACCTCAATATTCTCTAGACAAAATTGATATTTATATTACCCAAGGCTCTTTATTGGGACTTTTATAAGTTTATTACGATACATCGAAATGGTCATCCGTTTGAGTTGAATGGTAATGGGTAAGTAAGACTGGTATTACGTGAAAGAAAGCAATTACGTAATTATCAGTCCTCTGAGTATAGTTTCAGTGATGTTTGATATTGTTGTTGCTCTTTGAGAATGAATGTATCTCCACTGTACTTTCACTTTATTTATGAGAAATTCGGGTAATATCTAGTTGATAAAAGTAACTTAGATTATAGTTCCTACTCTATTGTTATCAATTGGTTAACTTATAGCTTCAATCTTTCATAAATTTGACTAATATTTCTTAATAATTGAATGCAGGGCCGTTCACCAAAGCGTTTAGGATTTTCTATCTATGCAACTAATCAATTTTGTTGCAGTTTTCTTGTGTACACAACAAAATATATTTCATGTGTTAAAGGACAATTCTGTTTCTAGAAACTTGATTCCCAACATTTTGTCTACATTTTATTTTTTATATAACTGGAAGTGAATATTACATTTAACATTAATGGAAAAGATACTATTTCATCAAAATCAGTGAAGTTACTCAATGATTTTGATTCAGTCGATAAAATTCTCAGAAATGATTTTATTCAAGATTGTGTTCGCGGTTAGTCTGTTCACGACGAGCTTTCGTTAGGAATATATGGAGAACGATTCAAAATAAAAACTTGAAATTTCGTGGTAGTGGGTTTTACAAAATGGCCTTCTCAACTAAAATATTTTCAACTTCCGGTCTCTTTCCATTATACCGGAAGTTGAGGGCAACTTCCTTATTTCAAATGGAACACCCTGTATTTTATAACATTTTTGAATTTCTCAGCACATTTTAGGCCCACTTTGTATAACAATGCCTATACTCAAATTTGTTGTTTTTCGAGATATAGTTTTTATTTTGAATCGTTCTCCATATATTCCTAACGAACGCTCGTCGTGAAAGACCCTGTATACAAAAACAATACATGAGACTAATATGGAATGCAATAATGACGAAAAAGATAAGCAAACATCAACCCTTTCACCGCAATATCCTCTGTCTCCAAATATTTGTCATCTCGCCAATTGTCTGTTTATCTACGGAAGCAGCCATCATAATGTCTAAAATACCGATGTTTTTGTGGAAGTAAACGACTTTTCATAAATTCCTCTCCGGAAGATGCAACTCCGGAAACTATTCGAAAACTTCACGGTACTCGCTAAGCAGCTCGCTCAAAGGATGACTTCGTTAGAATATAATAGTTTTACAACCTATTCAGCTGGAAAATTGAGGCGTCTTCAAATAATTTCGTCGTCAAAGTAATATCTTTATCGCTCACAATGGAATTTCTCTCTTCCATCTTATATGTGTGCGGTGTGTGCGCGCTGGAAAATGAGAAATTCTACGCTATTGTTGCCGAGGGGTTTTGAAATTTTAAATTGGCGATTAGTGATTCGTTATCGGAGTTTTCTTATCTTATTTCACGTATGTATTCAGTTCTTCATAATATTCTCGTACAGTCGACAAAATTTAAAAAAATACATAGTCGAAATTTAGTTATTTTTACATATTTTCTTCATTGATAATTACTATGAGTTTTTCTCCGTGTTCCTGATAATAATGATATATACTTACACAATTCAATCTTGATATAATATCGATGATTGCTGAAGCAATTTCCAATCGAAATGAATTATTTATAATAAGATAAAACATTACTAAGCAGAAATTTACCCCGACCCCTTTTGATTCAGATGAAAATTTTTTATATTTTTTTCGAATTTTTCACCCGACCAAGAAAAGGTACGAATTTTTCAAAAAAAACGGCAAAAATTTTGTGAAAAATGAACTCATCGGGAAGTTTTTTTTTCTAAAATTTTTGGTTTTGGATGTTCTTTTTAGAAAAAGTACATCAAAAATATCCAAAGCGGTAATCACTGTTAATTTTTCAATTTTTGTAAAAAAAATTTTCTTCGTGATTTCCATTTTTAATATTATTTTTCGTTCTCTTATAAAAAAACTTCAACATCTTTAATGAATCCTCATTTGTTTTTTCAGAGTGGTGTTCTGCCATATAATATTTTTTTAACGATTTTACCCTAAATTCAGCTTTTTTTACATAACATTCTTAAAAAATTTGAGAATTCATGTTACACCTTGAAATTGAGAAAAAAAAAAGGAAAAAATATTCATTTATAGGCGGCAAAAATTGAATAGCTTACGGGCGGCAAATCTGTAAATCCGCCACTGACTAGTCTTGAAACCTCTTCTTATAATTCAACTTCAATACGTATGTCTAATGAAAGTTTTTTAATTAGTAGCACCCTTTGTTGTTTATTTGAAGTATGCCTTAACAAGTATGAATCCAACCGCGTATTTTGAAGTCACCATGGCAACATCAACAACTTGAGAATTGTGAAGTTTAAAAGTCAATATTTTAATTAACGATCTGACAAGTGTACATTGAAACATGGAATAAAATATACTAACAACTTTTTTGAATAATTTGTTCAAATATTTAACAATTTCAATTTATGTGATGAATGTGAACAAAAGGTTGGTATTTTATGAAATATTAAATATTTCGTTTTTTAATCAAATATATACTGCTACTTTGGAAGTCAATGAGGTTGCGCTTCCAATGGTGATACTATCGCTAAAGTTTGAAACATTTTCATTAATTGAATAGAACTGGCCTATACTTGATGAAAATCCATATTGAAACTCATTAACACAATAATACAGTTCATTGTATGATTTTCACTATAAATTTATATAGTGAAAATCGTTATTGTATTAATAAGCTTTCATTATTTTCATTGCTGATAGTTTCTTTAATGTGACCTTTCGCCACAACTGTCGATTTACATCCTACTTGGCACTCATAATGGTAGCGAATCTGTGTCAAAACGGATTTTCTGTGTATTTCTTAGGATCGTCCAATTTAAGGTAATGTGCAATTTTCAACGGACATATTTCGAATAAATGCTAACCACTTGATTAGTACATTTTCTTCGATAATGCGGTATAATGAAAACTAAATTTGCACGTAAATTTTGAGACGCAAACATAAATACTACTTCATCACATGTACATCACTAATTGCATCACTGTTGGCAAAGGTAAAATATGGAGTCTTCATTGTCTTAGTTGTACGAATAGTAATCAGCAATACGCTTCCTCCTTCTCAGTTCCGTTTTCTAGACAAAACTGTACTAGCAACCATTACTCCCCACCAGGGTTCATGGCCCAAAGATAGAAGTACAGTAAAATACAACCAGTAGGTTCTCTTGCCACGTGATCCCCCCGAGTTGCAGGGGACCTTCAACTGCTTTTAGGATGAGATTCTCATCTAACGCGTTCAGTGCTGTAGAGCCGGTGAAATCGCCGTGCGGAATGAGTAACTTACTACAAAACCTCCTATAATATCCTTAAATTTCGTTTTTATATAAGCGCACGCCTATGGTAAAAGAACGAAATCAGCTCTGCACTTCGTAACAGGGATAGAAGTTTCCCTGTTACTGTGTGTGAAGGCTAGATTCTCTAGCAAGATTAAAACCAAACTTTTTTTTTGTATGAAGTCAGCCTCTGATGCTTCGATTTCTCGTTATCTGTTGTTGTTTGGTTTCCTAACTTTTCTGTGTGTAGTGTTCGCATGGTGGTATCCTGTGTCTGACTGGTGATGGATGTATGTGTCGCGAACTAAGTGTGTGTGAGATCCCGGATGGTGTGCATGTGTCTGATTTAAAGTTTTGTTTTACCAGAGCCGCTAGGTGGAGATTTTTGGAAGTAGCCTCTGGTCAACCCTGTTCAATGCATCGTGGGAATTACGCAGCGCACGATTAGGTTTTGTCCGAATTCATTTGAAGCTGTTTTCAATGAGATTTCGCAGGTAGACATCCACGTACTGGGTGTAAATATGCAGATTCCGATTGAGTATGTTTCTGGGATCGTTTACATCCATCCACAGGCAGACATTCATTAATCTTCGGATTTGTAGGTTGTTTTTTTCGGCGCACTAGCTCAAAGCAGTATGAACATACAAGATGATGGAAAGCAGAATTGTCTTGAATCGAAGCAGTTTCACTTGTAGATTCATATCACTTCTACGTCCTATGTTATGATAGAGGTTGTGTGTGGCAGTTTTTGCCAGCCCTGGCATCTGTTTGATCCGGGACATGAACGTTAGTTTTCTTTCGAGGATAACCCCAGATGTCTTGCTTCGCTCGTCCAAAGAATATATTGTCCGCTGAGATCAACATATCCTTTTGGCTGCACCCTCTTTCGATTGAGTTGTATCTCCTGACGATGTTGATGCCAATCTTCCAGAGATTGGTCCGATTGTTGTTCCAGGTAATCTGTGCCTAGCTTGTTGAACTTGTTGAATTGTTCTCTGTCTTGAGCACATCTACCGTATACAAAGAGGAGAGGTGATCTTGTAGAAGTCTTGCCTCCAAGAGCCCCCTGTGGAATGTTTCTATCTATCTGCATTGCCATCGTCCGTCAGCTCGAAGAGAATAGACTAGTCTCGAAGAGAATAGTCTTACAATTGTTCCCGTATAACCAAAGTATTTTACTATTCACAATGGTGCTATCATATACATAGATGAAAACATTGTAGCTTGTTTATCCGATGATGATTATCAGAAAAAGCAATGAACTCAGAGTTCTCGTTTGAAGTTCTTATAATAATGTGAAATTGTTTTGAGGTTTCATAGTCATAACCTTCAACATTGAATCAATTCTGAAAATCCTTATTGATAATTTTTGGTAAGTCATGATGAGTAACTGCACAAATTCATTAAAATAATCAATGTTTGGAAACATCCTGCCTTGCCCTGTCTTTTAGTTAAAGTTCACCACAAGGAATTGTAGTTGGGTCTCTTCTATAGCCTTTGAACATACTCTGATTTCCAAATGAAGTATTCTGCCAAGAATCATAGTGAAATATCTTCGACATTTGATTACTTTATTATGAGAATTAGTTCGATCAATGAAACATGGAAAAATCCATTGAAACGGACTAGGTATCAATTTGATTATTATTTTAGCACCAAAGTTGACGGTCTCAATCATAATTCAAACTCAGCACATCAGAATTTTTATTCTGTTGTATTTCGTGACAATTTCACAGCTGCTTCCAACAGGAATTCCCATAAAAAGCTACAGAGCATTGAATGATTATTGAAAGTCGAAAGCATCAGTTACACTCTCGTTCGCACTGGGTACGATACTTCAAAAGCACTGAAAACGGAACAGCCTCGCATAAAAATCGTAGCAGCGAGATATATCGATGATTTCTTTCACGCGTTTCTCAAATACTAATATTTTCGAAAGGGCATAAAAATATAAAAGGGTACGGGTATGAAACATTGAGTATTTCCTTCTTTTTACGGTTCAATAAAACTGTAAAAGGAAAGAAACCATCCTAATAGGTGATATCAATCAAACGGAACGAAGACATCTTGCAATAATCTGGCAAATTTCAAGAGTTTCCGACGTTCCAAGTGGAATGGAAGTTTGTTATTGCGCATATTGCATTTCCAATGGAGATAAAGAAGCTATGGAAGCTTGAGTTTGCAAGGTTTGTCACATATTTACAACAACTTGATAAACATAGCCTGATATACCGATAAAAATTTTTTGCATCTTACTTCACTCTTCGAATGTATCTTCTATATAATTTGAAAGAATATCATTACCAACATCAACCTAACAAGTCTTATCATTATGAATATATCAATATATTACTATAAAAATAATCCTTTAAAAAAATACAATGAAAGGTACCCATAAGGCAACAAGAATGACCAATTAATGAAAATTGAAGTCTCATGGATGACAAGAGGATATCTCAGGGAGCTTTTTACCACTGTTATGGAACCTTGTAATAGACAAGCAACTTGATTTTCTGGTCTATATTGATTATAAAGTACTAGGCTATGTAGATGAGTAATCCTCTTAGTGTCGGACATACAATAAACCCTTGCGGGTTGCGATGGAGGGTTGAATAGACTCGCTTTTGACCTAACCTAGTCTCGGGCAAATATAGTGACGCATGTGGCAGGTTTTGAACATTATTAATAGATGGATTGAGGAAAAAGGACTCGACATCCAAATCGACTACAAATGAACTAAGATACACCTGTGAAACTTCAAGGTGAAGTGATACAATTGTCGGTAAATTCAAATATCTGATATTATATCAGTTCCTAGTTTAAACAAGAACCAACATTTAGAAAAGATGAAAATGGGGGTAACACACATGCTGGTTAGATGAACCTATGAATAGACATAAGGGCTGACACCAGATACGAGTACTGGATATATACAATCTCACTTGCACTCTATCCTACAAAAAGATAGAGATAGCTAGCTCATTAGTTCTTATGCGAATAAGAAGTAGTGGATCACAAAAGGCTAGCAATTTATAAACATCGAAATGAGAATACAAATTACTGTAGTATGATGCTTTTTATCTAAGCAGCAAAAAATTCATGAAAACTGATGAGAGACACCACACAATCATTAAAAAAAAATGAAAATATGAACAAAATTCAGAGTCGAAGACAATGAAATATGAACCTTGAAATATATATTCTATAAATAATTTTCTCAATTCAAGTTGTTGAACTCTGCTAATATTTTCGTTTCATCTCCATCTATTTTTGGAGGAAAGGCCAGATGAGCAATTTGGACCTATCTTTCTACTCTGTGCAAGATGAAACCTTTTTTACTCACTTCATGGGAAATCTTTTCGCATTTATAAAGGGACATTTTAAAAGTGTTTTTACGTTTAGAAATTTGAATAACGAAAAACGGTGTGTTTTTTATATTATATGTTCATTTATATTATATTTTGAGGTTGGGTTTTTTAATGAAATAAATCACCAAGATTTTACAAATTGATTCACTCGATCTCATCAAAGCAAGAATTTAGTGTTTCAAGTGTGGCTCCTTCCAATTTTGCTCTCTTGACAATATTTTCCCTGAACAATAGAAACACTTTCTTTTGATGAAGCTGTCAGATAAAAATTTACATCGCTCCCATTAAGGAATTGCCAACCCCCATCTTTTGCATATATCTATCATCAATAAGTTCAATTTCCTCAAAATTTCATCAGTATTCAACAGATGTGTATGTACCCCTAATTCTTACGAATTTCCTCAATCACATCCACTCCCGTTTCACGCATATGCGTTCTTATTAAGCTGACGAGAACTTGATTGACTCAGTCACGTTATTAGATAATGATTGACTTATCGGTATTTATTAGAATAGTGTTGGGGTGCAGTCTCGTCGAGGATACTCAAAGGTATTTTAGTCAAGATTCAAATAATGCTCCCTCGTGTTGATATGCGTGGGGCGGCAAGCTTTTGTCGGATCTCGAGCCTCGAAGACAGGACCGGGTTTGGAGAAATTGTTGCATAATTTGTGCGAATATCTGTCATCAATTGAAAATTTCAGAATATCTTTATCAATTTGCAGGAAATCACCGAAAGTTTGGGATTTTAAATGAAACCCCCAGAATAACACACGAACTCTCAAAAAAATATTCCGCAAATTTTTTGTCACCACTCCAAAGTAGTCGTATATGAAGTAAACTGCTAGTTATTGTATTATCCTATTATTAGGAATTGAAAAAACCGCGACACATGTCCAATAAATTGTCATTTGAATACATTATAATGGATTTTTGGTCAGGTAGATTCATAGTGGAGATATCTATTAGTATGAGTTTTTTTTTGTAAACATTCATATCATATTTTATCTCATCGACAAAATTGGATTGATTAGTGCTTATTTCCCTTACGAAAATATAATGTGGGCTCTCACTGAGAATCGTTCTGTGAGATGAGTCACAATTCACATTGTCATTTTGAGATATTTGCTACTCTGTACTGTAAAATCAATTGCGTAAAAGACGGTATACGACTTCTATTGGGAAGTCTTCAAGTCTGAATACAATCGAGTAAGTCAGTGGTACTTGAACATACCTAGTGTATATAGATATCTTAACTCTTCGCTCTTTCATTAAAATTGACAGTTGCAGGTATGGACTTAAAAGTAAAATGGACCCAGTTAGTCACCTAATTAAATGAAAAATGAAGTCGGCGTTCTATGGTCATGCTATTGAGCTGGGCGTTGTCATATCTAATTCGTGGTAATTCTTTATTATCCACTTAACTTTATCGCCCACGAGTTCGATTCAGTAACCTGAAACTACGACCTGTTTCATGAAATAAAAATCGACATCAAACATTCCACAATCTAATTTAGTGCAATGTGCTTTAAAAATTGTTTTGTGTTTCCGAATAATTCTGTATAATTCGTTGCAACTTCATACGTGGCAACGTTGTTGAGGAATGCCTGTGTGATCGTTATTTACTGTTTACAAATTTCACCAGTTCATGTTGAAATTGATGTTCGTGCATGAACTTTTTTGAAATGGTGTTTTTCTAGTAGTATTTGGAATATATATAGTGAAAGCATAATAGAGAATAATAACGTTGCTTTACTGAAAGGGTTTGTGAGCAATCCAATTGTTCTAACCACAATTTGAGCTTTCAAAGGTGAGAACCAACAAAACAAAGATTGTTACTCATTGGCGTGATAATGAAGACTTCATATGTGGTCATTCAAGAAAACTGTTAAAACTGACTTTCAATATATATTTCGAAATCAGAATCCACTATGAGATATCCAAAAAATGAGTCAGAACCATCTGAATCGTAATCAATAAATTATATAGTAAGTATATGAATCAACGAATGAAAAATGTGGCCATTTCTCGGGAGCCGAATGATATGCTTTTTTTACCTAACTTGAAAGTTATATGTGCAGTGCGAATTTGAAAATACAGAAGAATACGGTTTATTATTTCACCAAAAAAATTTATATATTCAATGTCAGTAATTCAAGACAAAATGAAGCAATTCATATAGTGACATATAATACTGGGGTCACCTTTCAAAAATCATCTTAAAAAAACCGTCTCAAACAAAAAAATACCTTCATGTAACTTTCACTTGGAGTCAAATTTATAGCTGAATTTCCCTCGTGTTTAAAATTAGTATCCTGTTCGATGGGAAGATGAATCCTCGTATATTTAATTATGGTGCTTGTCGTTGTCTCTACATATTTTACTGCATTATTCCCTTGAATAATGTGAGAAAGCTACCATCTGGATATAAAGATATCCAATAACTTCCGAAGCCGATGCTGTACTCCAGCGTCAAGGCTTTTGTCGCTATGAGGGCTTGAAAGGCGGGGTGCATTTCCATATGTGACAAGGGTGAATACTTATGGAATACCATTACATTTCTATATACGCGAATATATGACAGTATAAAGCGATATGGGTCTCTCTTATGGATAGATATACACCGAATGCTTTTTCTTCGGAAGGATAAAAAGAGGATACATCAAATTGGGTCGCCGGAGATAATTTATTCTTACGTTTCGGTACATGAAAGGAAAGCCTTGATGTGTTTGTGCGATGAAAGATGTGCCCTTCCCAAGAATACGCTGAATACACTCAGTAACGCATACTATGGTGGTTCGATGAAGCATTATATCTTTTTTCCGACGTGAAATACCATTTGAGCCAGAATGAAATTTCGCGAATGGCAAATTCATTCTTTGATAATGAATTAAACAGGATGGTTCATGAAAGTTGAGCTGAATTTGAGATGTATTTTTTGAGGAAACATACTGTAGCTTTAATCTTTCCTCAAATACTGTTTCTCATTTTCCTCGTTTCTAAAAATGCAAATCATTGAATTGAATCCATCTATGCAAATTTTCTCTGACATTATTGTTGAAGTATTTTTTTCTTTACTCTTTGTTACTCAAATATGCATGACACAACATTTTTTAGACGGCAAGGATGAGCTTATGAAAGATTATCGAATCCTGTATGGTTTTTTCATATTCTTCAGTATGATTTATTCACTTTTTGCCAGGTATCCTCTTTTACTCTCTTCTTGTATTCTCCATATCTTTTATGGTCTATTTTCTCTTGTTTTTTACCAGGTGTCAATAGCAGTTCAGTTATGTACCCTTTATCAAAAATTATATTGACTCCAACTGTAACAGGTTCCTGGTGATTGTTTTGTCTCATTTGGTTTCTTTTATCTTTTTTCTAATATGTTCCAGGTCAATTACATTGATTTTTTCAGTAAATATACATAAAGTAATATCGATGAAGGTCTAGAATTACCACAAATGATTTCGCAGAAGAAATCACTACTGTCCGAATTTAAAATCGGAAATTAACAAAATTCCGAGTTTACAGTCGAAAGTTAATTCAGTCATGAGTGTGAATTTGAAATATAATGAAATTATGGATTCAGAATTACAATTTAATAAAATTCCGAAGTGAAGATAACATGGAATTCACAAATTTTCCGAGTTTGAAGTCAAAATTTGATTTAAACTCGAAATTTCATCAAATTTCTACTTTTTTGTCCAAGCTAGTATTTTGAAAGTTTTCTGGAATATACAGACTGTTTTTTAGCTGATCTTACTATTGTTTTCTCGAAAAAGGTTCCACCAACATAGTCAGTTAAATTTGACAAAAGTTTCCTGTTTTGGGAAACAAAAATAATAATCTTTTTTCGGATCAAGAATGTCAGTGGCTGTTTTTGAAATATTCGCCAAAAACTAGAATAATCGAATTTGTTTTTTTAGAATTACCGCCTCCTTTTCGAGTGATATAATGAAAGACACAAAAACTTCCAATACTGTTTCATATTTGTTATATTCTAATATAAACCAATTTGCCATCGGATTTCATTATCAACTTAAAGTACGGACCTATATTGTAATAAATAGCTGAATTCGTTATTACAGTGGCTACAAAAATCTATGAATAAAAAACTGAAGGTCCGCATTTATAAAAATACCGTTAATGATGAAATCTAATAAACGACATCGCATTGCAAATTGCTTTATATCGGATCATAACAAATATGAAACAAATTAACTAAAAGAACAATTTGTTCAGGTCAGTCTCGACTTACCTACATTGTAGATTAATGGACTGACACCTATCAGAAAATAACTATTCTCCTGACTAATACCATGAAGGGCGTTGGATTATATCCAACAGGTGTCAGTGCAAAAATATTCACAAAAGTATTTCCTGCATATGCTGTTGGTGTTACAACTGCTGGAATCGATTTTCAATTATAAGAACGGGCACATTTGCAGACACAGTATTCAAAATTCCTCTGCTTCTTTATAACATTCGAAATAGAGACGGTAGGGCCAAAAAGGTAGAGCCAATTGAACCAATTGAATCGACCTTATAGGACTTATCGTTTCCGAAATAGCGATAGTGGGATTAGCTAAGAAAATCGGCCTGTATTTTGAATAGTTATTTTTTATGTTATCCATTTAATTATCTTGAATATTGTACTGATCTTCAGCTGCTTGAAAATTCATTAATTAATGTCTCCTAGGTTATTTCTCTTTCACTATCGAATTTTTCACAGTTATCATTATTGAGTGATTTTTGTCATTTTAAATCTTCCAAATTTTTATATATTTATTGAATTGTTTTCTTCCACTTATTTCAAAAATTTATTCAGGGCTTACGACTTTGTTTACTTTG
>WOGR01006197.1:0-13245 GCA_015342045.1 Leptinotarsa lineolata | reverse complement strand
AAATACTTTTAAATGGAAAACGTACATCTTCTCTGTATTTGGTCGAATACCAGTTGCAATAAGTCAATCTTCGGTTGTGATCGTAATCGTAAAGATGTTGGTGGAGTTGGTACTTGAATTATCGATATTTATATTCTCCAAACAGACGAATAACTTATATCACACTCAGAAACAATTTGACGCTGTACAATTCACTTCAACGTAGACCAACATGTCTACTTCTTTTTCTTCACTGATGATGAAGTTATTGGCATTTTCTTCTGGTTCATTTCGCATTTTTCATTCGTTTTGGAAAATAATGCCGAGTGGGATAGCGACGATAAGGGAACCTCTGAGCATAAATTCGAGCTGCATCAGTTGCATTCTTTTTTGTTTCTCCGTAAATTAGCAACATGTCAAATTTCTAATTATAAACTACACAACAGATAAACTTTTGAAAGTGACAGCATATTCATAAGCCTATTTGTTTAGGTAGTCCTAGCAACAACTTTAATTGTTTGTCACGGATAACTAGAATAACAGGACTTTTTTGTTATCGGGTATAATCTTTTCTTGCAATTATTCAGAAAAATATGAGAGAAAAACAGAAAATGACTGGAAACGTAAACTTTATGTTGTCCTTCAAAACTTGAATATGATATTGTTTCTGAAAAATATGAACACATTAGGATTTTTTGGATCTAAAAAAATTGAAACATGAAAGAATAGGAGGCAAACTAGTTCAATCCAAAAAGTTGATGGGGTAATTGTTGTGGATATTGACTGAAAAATATAAACTTGTTCATCAAGTTTGCCAAAACTGAAGTTATTATAATAGATTATTCACTTTTTTAAGCGTTTGTTAGACAAATTGGCATTTTGTCTGAACTAAAAGAAGCGAATGAGTCGCACGATTGGTTGTAGTTTCATGAGTTCTTTAATTTGTGCTATGTACCTCAAATACTTATACAGATTAAGATAGCTCATATGATTTCTTACGAGAGCTCATAGTATGATGAAAAAGAAGTATATTTTTGTGAGAAATGAATTTTTGGGAAGAAAAGGTTTTGGCATTCTACTTGTCTATCTCCATACAAAAAATGTGGGAATCTTCCAAAGAAAGGAAGGAAGTAATTGCTTCCCAAATAAATTCTTTACAAAGATGTGTATATCATGCAAAGAAGTAACTTTCAGACACAAACTGGAAGAAAAAGATCCATCGAAACAACCACTTGCATATAAACATTGAATTACATGTAAGAAAAAATGCTTTAGAAACAATTACATTTATATGAACATTGACTTATACAAAAACACGTTTTTCAATTCAGTTTGAACTCCAAACATTCGTTATGGTATTGATTCAGATATCATTCACAGGGTTGCTACACAATATCGTATATAAAGAAGGTAATATTTCTTACTAACATGGAACACTGTCATTCTGAATGGAGGACATCGATGTTTCGGAATGAGACACTTGTCATAACGTACCGTCATCAAAGACATAGTAATATTAATAAATAGTCTTTATTTATTTGTAATGTGACGAAGAAATTGATTGTTTTTCGAAAATTCATCACCTCATAATAAATCAGAGATATTTGAAACTGAAACAATTTCATGTCACACTAATTTTCAATAACAATCGTAAAGTAGTTGAATGAACTTTTTCATGAATATCATTTTGAACTATTCCTGAAATAATCCATGGAAAAAGTATATTCCACTCGCAAGAAAAGGTCATCACTCGCTTGAATGATTTACTACAAACTTCATTTTCACAAGTAATGACCACATTTCTCACTCGTTATATGATATACTATCAATATAAGTTCATTATGATTCTTTGACAGACTTACATTTACTAATTCTCCACTTTGTTTCAGTGACTTTTTTGTCATTGATGCAGCTTTCACTACTTTTTGTTATGGCTCACCTCCTTCTGCTATTTTAAAATACAATAGTTTAACCAATAGATATTCACACTCTAAGCTATCCACTACTGAAGTTTATATGTGATTGATAATTAGGTTGGACGATATTTTAGTCACTGGAAAAGATAGAGATGAGCATTTATTTTTTTCAAAATCAGTTTTTTTCAAACTGCTAAAGCAGGATAAAATCTTATCTTAACCAAAAGTAAATTTTTTAAACTCAGAATCACCTATTTATGTCATGGTATTGATCAAGAAGGTTCACATACATCAAAAACTAAAATGTTTGCTATTCAGAACAGACTTAGGCCTACGGACCTGCGATCTTTCTTAGGTTTGATAGACTATTATGGTAAGATTTTCAGGAATTTGTCAATATTTTTGTTTCCAATATATAATTTTTCAAAAGACAGAATGAAGTGGAGTAGTCGGAGGAACGTGAATCTGCGTTCATTAAAGTAAAACAGATTTTGTCTTCCGCAACAGTTCTGGTACATTATCAACAAGAACTACCTTTGCGCCTAATGACGGTTGCAAATGACAATAGGGTGGGGGTATTGGTAACACATGTAATGCATGATGGTGTTGAAAAAGTCATCGCGTATGATTCAAGAACATTATTAAAAAGGAAAAAATTGTATTGCACCCTAGAAAAAAAGCATTACCGGTGGATTTTAGATTATGTAAATTCGATTATTTTCTATGAGGGAGATATTTTAGTTCACCGGAAAAAAAATTTCTGGCTTCCACTTCTTCATCTACATACAGGAAATTGGGAAAACTTTCAAAGGGATAAAAAAAAAGTACAAAGATGTGGTCATCATGAATAGAAGTTATTTTCAGACACAAACTGGGAAAAGCCATCCCGAAACAAATACTTCCACATGACCATTGAATTTCACGAAAGAAAAAAATACTTTCGAATGAACAACTTCTCACATATGAACATTGAATTATACGAAAATCACTTTTTCCTGTTCAGTTTATACTCCAAAGATTCATAATGGAGTTGAATCAGATATCATTCATGAGAATAAAAGCCAAAAACAGGTTGATTTTTAATTCAAGGGCGACATCTTTTAATCGTAACCTCAACACATTAAAGTTCATCCAAGTAACTGTTCACTACGTAACGTTCATATTGTGTTAAATACAAATGTTCCATATTTTGAAGTATGACACTTTATTTGAAAAAATATTGAAGTCTTAAAAAGATAAAAAATAGAAAAAACGAACATTATAAGTTAGTCTCGAAACGTTGTCTGACATTTTGGAGTATTTCTGGAGTTATTTAATGAGGGCATTGAAATGAAAAGGTACGTAGCGAGCAGTCACTTGAATGAATTCCCTATGACATTACCTTTTCAGAGATGTGTCACTCTCAGTATTTTCCCTATTCAAATTATATGGGTGATGGTCATCAAGGGGTGGGAAGGAGGTATGACAGTTGAACTTAAGATAGAAAGTTGTCCCTCTTGAATTGGTGATCACCCTGTTTTTGTATTTTTTTCTCGACTAATGTTTCTTCAAAACATTCATTTTTGTTTCCTCTTAGATTTCAGATTTGTTAAAACTTCGAACAAGCGAAGCCCGAATCTCTAACATTCACTTAGATTATATGATAGCTGCTAAAATAAAACGCTTCATTATCAGAAATAGTTCAAATGTAATATTGCTTTTTTCTATTGGTTCCCAAAGGCAATAGAACCTTCATATTTTCTGTAACAGTTATATCCAACTATTTTCAATAAAAGGTCGAGATTCAGTAAAAATCATTAAAAAACACTTTCCACCCCTATAATCAACCCCTTTTCATTCCTATACCTCAGTTTGACTTCAACTTCTTTCTGTACTGAGCACCATTTTCAATGAAATTTATGCTGTTATTAATGTTTCTGAAGAATGGTTGGTTGGATAACAAGATCTATTTTTTCTTGAAAAACCAATTGTTTTCTTGCCGACGTTTTGAAATGAATTAAATTCTTCGGCTCTGAAACAATGAATTTTCACAAACATACTTTCTACAAAACTTATACGATTATTATCGTTCCAATTTTACAAGAATTAATGAGTTCCTAGTTAAATTACTCACCGAAAAGTAGTTTCTTCGTGTTAATAATATAACTATTTTAAAAACCATCAGACGTATTACATACAAATTAAAAAAAGGAAAACATCGTAACAACCAAATTTCCGAGACAACACCAACACAAAACGACATGAAACAAACGAATGGCTTTATCTGTGATTCCGATAAGGTGATGTCTATTTTTTAATCAATTACAGAAACAAAAAATAAAAACACCACAAGACATTCAATTCAATATAGTGATATGAACTTTGGAAGCTATCACAAATGCTATGATGGACAAACCGGACGATATTTTGAAACACGAGTTTCAGAACACATGGAAGACTAAGAAACTGAATATAAAAAACCCCACAGCCCTCTTTGAACGTGAAAAAGAATATGAACACATTTTCGATTTTGATCATCCAACTATTCCAGATGTTCAACCATATTTACTTTTGTGCGATAATGCGATAATGTTAATACTAGAAGGGATATCGATGGCCTCAATACTGCATATTTCAATTTGATAAGTTAAATACCTGAATATTTTCCTCATTTTTCATTCTTTTTCTGTCATCGATTGAAAAACAGATACCAACTTATCAGAATCACAGATAAAGCCATTCGTTTGATTTATGTCGTTTTGTGTTGGTGTTGTCTCGAAAATTTGGTTGATCAATTTCTATCTAATATGTTTGATGGTTTTTAAATAGTATCAATACGAATAAACTACTTTTCGGTGAGTATTTCAGTTAGGAATTCATTATTTCTTGAAAAATTTAAACATTTATTATCGTATAACTTTTGTGGGAAATATGTTCATGAAACTTCATTGTGACAGAGCCCTGAAGAAGAAATCAATTAAATTCAGCAAGAAAACAATTCTTCTTTAAAGAAAAAATTGATCCTGTTACCTAACCAACTTTTCTTTGAAAAAATTATTGGATCACTAAATTAGTTGACTGCTGTTATTATTGTATACGCTTTCTTGCGTTTCTGAACAGATTCTGCACTGGTTTATAATTTTAGTGTTAAAACTAAAAAAATTTTTCGAAAAATTGCATTTCTTTATCAACATTGTTATATGTTTTTATGACAATGTTTTTAATGAAATTGAAATTCATATTGACGCACTTGTAATCACATGAGCAAAATTACCAAATAAGAACAACATTCCAAGAAATAGTGTACATTTCACTTCTATTTTATAGGGATTTTTGAACTAGCGAAGGATTCAAAAGACTTTCAAACATATCAGTACTTTCGACAAATCAAATGGAAAATTCAAGTATTTTAACTAGTTTCAAAGATTTGCTAGTGCTTTCTACATACATTATAATTTATAATCTATTTTTTATAGAAGAGTTAGTTGGGTAACAGAATCAATTCATCTTAAAAAAACAATTGTTTTTTTGCCAACGTTTCGAAAGTTATTAGATTTTTCTGCAGGAGAAAAATGGGTTTCTTCGTGTTGAAAATATAACTATTTTCCAAAAATCATACATATTAGATACACAATAGAAATAAAAAAACACTGAAATAATGAAATTTCAGAGGCAACAACACCACGCAAAGACATGAATCGAACAAATGGCTTTATCTATGATATCATAGAGCCATATAATGTGTCTGATGTTTTCAACATAGTTATATTTTCGGCACAAAGAAACTCCTTTTCGAGCCTTGAGGAAGATTTTAATTGAATTCGAAACGTTGGCAAAAAACAATTGTTTTTTTAAGAAAAATCGATCATGTTATCCAACGAATTCTTCTCGAAAAAATAATTGGATCACTAAATCAGTGGATTATAATCTATACTTGATAAATAAATCCACGATTCTGAATTTGTAATCTTTATTCCAATGTAAACATATAGTATCAACTTTATTGGGCTCACAGGATTAATTATTAGATTAGAGAGACAGTGATTGAGATTTTATTACAATAGGCTATTTCGAAAATTGATGATTAGAATCATCTGAACCGGTGGATAAGCAAACGTGGTTCCTTAAAATGACCCACCAGATTACCTGATATGACAGCCTTAGATTTTTTATGATAATTCGTGTAATCTAAAGTATACGCTACACAAACGCAGTCCCAGAACTCATGTTTACAATAAGAGGTGTCCTTAACGAAATTACCCCAGAAACATTACATAATGTACGAAATGACTTTGAGAACAAACTTCATTATTGTCAGGAAGTGATTAGATTAGATAACATTTTCAACATTCATTGGATTGAACCGGAGTGGATTTCGAATACATTTTTTCTGGAAATTAAGATATTTATCGTTTGTTGACAGATCATTGAAACGAATATAAAACTACTAATTTCTCAGAACTGGTTGATCCGATTTCCAAAAGTAAAGGAGGGTAATACATAATAGGAGCTTTCTCTCGGTGACGAATAATGCAACACTATTTTTTTTATCATAAAGTACTTAAAGGGATTCTCCTATGGAGTTTCTTTATATGAAAGATCCTATCTTTTTTTCGATGAGGAATCACCTCCTTATAAATAAAGTTTCTTTGCTATTTTTTTTTGTTACATATGTGTGATGTGCATTTAAAGATAAGCAGTTGTCCAATATCAAACCCAGGTACTTGAACTCTGTTACAAGTTCAATTTTATTGTCGTTGATTTTCATTAGACAGGAGTTTATATTGAGTTGTTTGTATTTGTATAGTGAAGTTAGAATCATGGCTTTGGTTTTGGATATATTTAATTTCAATTTATTGACGATCAAGTACTCATGAATTTTTCCTAAAGAAGAATTCATTTTAGTTACAGCTACATCTAGGCTTTTATGAGATATAGACAGCAGTGTATCATCAGCAAATTAATTCATAAAGTCACAGTTGTGACATAAGCCGATATCGTTAATGTAAATTCAAAACAGTAAAGGATCCAATACACTACCCTGAGGTACACCAAATTTTGTTTTGGTAGGATTTTATTAAACATTATCCAATTTAGTGATTTGTTTTCGGTTAGTTAGGTAGTCTTCAAACCATTTCAGTACAGTTACTTTTATTCCTATAGCTTCCATTTTTTTTACTAGTAAATCACAATCTATTGTTTGAAAAGCTCGTCTTAAGTCTAAGAAAACCGCAACAATATAGTCTCCGTTGTCTATAGATTGCGTCCATTTACTTATAGATAGTTGTAAGGCCGATTCGCAAGAATGATTTTTTCGAAAACCTGATTGATTGGACATTATAAGATTATTGTTTTCAACATAATTCAAAAGCTGATCATACACAGCCATTTCAAGTATTTTCTCAATGCCCAGCAAGGTGTTTATTGGAAGGAATTCGCTAGCTTTATTTGTGTTCTTAACTTTTGGTATTGGTGTAATCGTGCTAGTTTTTAATTTATCAGGGAATTGACCATACTGAAGTGAAATAATAATGAGGTGTAAAAATCATCACCTATTACCCCAAAAAGGATTTTTATAAACTTTATATGTATAATTTCAGCCCCAGATTTATTTTCCACTTTATTAACAATTTGAGTGAGATCTTTCATTTCAAGTTGGGTAAAAAATTCGAAAGTAGTCTCCACAACGATTTTACTTTGTCATTCTTCATGAGCGTTAATTGAATTAACAATATTTTCCAAGTTCGATTCAAAATATTTATTAAAAGTTTCTGCTATTTCAGTCACGTCATTCAGGACCTTTACTAGACCTTCCGTTTCGAATTCTATATTGTTTAAAACATTAGTATTTGTCTTTGTATCTACTGAAGTTTTGAAGGTTTTCCACATAAGTTGCTGATTGTTTGCACTCATTTTGAGTAAATTAACTACATTATTTCTTAGTCTTTTGTAAATAACCCAATTATTTTCGCACCTGTTATATCTATAAGATCAATATGATTCATCTCTTTGTTTAGTTAGGTCTTTAAGATCACTATCGAACCAAGGAAGACTCTTTCAGTGAAAACCATATGTTTCCACAGGAGCAATTTTGTTGACAGTTTCTTCTGTTATACTAATTAAGTGATCATGAAATTCATCAATGTCTACACAATTGAGTAAATAATTATTTTCAATTAACTCGATACAGATTTTATTCATATTTTCTTGACCTAGATTTGTATGTATGTTAGTGGCTCTTTCACGCCTAAACGACTGAACGTATTTAGATGAAACTCTACATAAATACAGCTCATACATCAGAATAACATAACAATTTACAAAGGTTTTGGGTGATTTTGGTCATGATATAACGATAAGTATTAAGTAAGTCGAAAAATTCTTGCTCCCTGAAAGCTATCTTGGCTTGCGCTACCTATAGTCGGAGTTACATAAAGATAATGTACCGTAAGATTGTTTAATTTGAATAGTTCTAAATAAAAGTCCGCGATAGCATATATATCTACCTCTTATGTGATAGCCACTGTATTCCAAATACTGAGCTACAAATACAATTGAATTGAATACTTTTTTTACAGTGCACATTTTAGAATATCTATCAAATTTATAAAAAAATTGATGCAATTGTCGTTTTAAGTATTTAATATAGATAAATTTTATCTTTCATATTAAGTAATTTGGACGAATCGTTAAAAAGTTATCATGATAAGATTAACTTGACGCATCGCAGTAAGCCATTACGCGTTCCGTCTATTGTAAGACGACGAAGGACGATGCGCAGGGGTAGAGGGGCGGTTTGAGCAATGAAGCGCCATCGCCGAGAACGCGGGGAGACGCGTGAGGGCATACGTCGTTGACAGTTGCGTAAGTTTTCCGAAATTTCTTAATAGGTGACAAAATTTTATTCTTGAAGCTATTCATTACTTATTGCAGTTGGCATATTTTTTGAGTTACTGTATTTTTGAACTTACTAATTGCAGTTGGCATATTTTTTGAGTTACTGTATTTTTAAAGTAAAAATATAAATTATTAGCTGTTGCCCGTGGTTTTCCCCGCGTAGAATTTGGTGTGTAATATTAAGTTTTGTGCAATATTCTTTTATCAACCCAAAACTTCAGGTTTCCAACTTCGAAGCTGTCGAAATTCAATACAATCTCTGAACCCCTATTTTTTCCGCTTGGGGGGAAGCAAATACTTCATTGTTTTATACAAAGAACCTACCTGCATATTTCAAGATTCTAGATTCGTTGGCTGCATATTTCAAGTTTCTATGTTCGGTAGCTACGGATGTACGTTAATATGAGAAAGTCAGTCAATCCATAGGTATCAAGTTATACAATACTAGCTGTTTTCCACTGTTTTACCGGCGTTACCGTGGAAACCTACTCTATGTGTTATTCCGGATCATGATCTATTTATATACCAACTTACATTGAGTCCGATGAGCTTTTCAGGCGTGAAAAAGTAAAAAACCTGAATACATACATTACATTCATCCATCCTCACAAACTTTACGCATTTATAATATCAGTACTCAATGTGACAAACCAAATTCCATGCGGGCGAAGCTGCGTAGAATTTGCGTAGTCCATCTATTTCTCCAACCAAATATATCGGTTGAACTTAGGAAGGAGAACCAAATGATGTCTCAATTACCGAAAGAAAATATCGAAAGGAGTTGGCGATGATAAATAAGTCATCAAGTTTCCCGAACTTCGTTCCCTTCTTTTCACGTCTGTGTTAGATGGAGCGGCAAACCGAAATTAGAGTTATTTTTCCAAGGACTCCCTCGACGGTGAAGTCGATCGAATTTTATCGCCCCATAATGTCTAATGAATTACAAAATTGACATTCAAAGGACATCATCCAGGAAATCTTCCATTCATAATTTAAAACGAACATTTTCCTTCGATTCCAGTCATGAATAACAATGGAAGCTGAAACAAAGGGTTTTTGGAACGTGAATTATTGTTTTAGAGTGGGCCCATTTTCATCGAGTGAGAGCGAGATAGTTTGTATGACTAAGCCTAACATACTAACAGGTTGCTTCAAAACATGTTATCAAGGGGTAACCCCATTGATGAATATTGAAACTTGGGATTTAGTGTCGTGGATATGTAATTTCATTAATGATAATATCAATTTATCTACGTATCCAAAAAAACACTTCTATGTGAGATTTCCACTTGACAGTTTGCAAAAGTTTGTCACGTGTTTTGTTATATAAAAGCATATTCAGGCGTCACAATACTCACAGTATTGTCAAAGTATCGTCACATTACTGTGACTCCTGAAGATGCCTATATCGAAACACGTATTGCGGTTCTGTGAACTATCAAGTGAAAATTTCACATTGAAGTGTATCAGCTCTGCTTCGAAATTAAGGAATTCATTTCTCATACATAAACAAGATTTTCACAACAACGATACAAAAAAATTAATAGAATTTTAATTTTATCAAATTCATGATCATTGTTTTGTTTTGATTCTGAAAACGACTGTAGAGGTGAAATACACCGCACTAACACTAAATTATAATATGATAAAACTACTTCTTTCGAAAAAAAACTGGCGCAGTTAGAAAAATAACTGTACTACACTATAGATAAGACTAATTAATAGGTATGATGTTAGAAATTATTTCCAAACAAAAAATACACTGAGAAATATATTTACGCATACAAAACTCAACAACACTGAAGAAAGTAAAGTGGTAAAAGTATTCGTGAAACTTCGAGACCATTGAAAGTTCGTGTTAATGAACATCGCGATCACAACAAAAATAGACAATTGACAGGATGTAAATTGTCAGAACACATTTCAAAATTAGACGGTGAACATCGAGTTGAATGGATCAAGATGAGAATGATTGCCAATAAACCTCACTCTGAGAGACGTAAACTAAAAGAATCAGCATATATTGCCATATCTGCCAGATCGTACTTGGCTACCAGTTCCAAAAAAAATATGGATAGTGGCGAAATAGTAACAGGCTGATATCGGAGAGCACCTTGTATTACATCGAATGTTTCAGTAGTCAATCAACAACATTGACATAATTTACATTTCAAAACTCCTTCAACATCTATCAAAGAAGTTGAGAAACAAGTAATCAGCAAAGGAATAACTGCACATATAATCGAATTTTTTGACCATTTCTGAAGACGGGGGCAGATGTTGGCCTCCGAAACGTTAAGATAAGTATTGTGTTATTTCTCAGCTATTTTTGTGATAGGCAAAATTATTAAATACGACATGTTACTGATAAATACATTTTTTTTGTGAAAAAATACTTTGATTTTACACAGTAACTTATCGGGGTAAACTAAAAAGTTTGCCCTTTCTAATCCTGTGTAAACTTCTTCATTATAATTTACATATTTTGAGATTGTAGAAGGTAAAAATACCCAAAGAAGGTCGATAGAAAACTGATTTTCCTCCACAAAAATGGTGTTCGTTCAACTATAGTACAATAGTATAGTTTATCTTGTGAAGACGCTAACTTGGTTGGTGAAGAGACTGTCAAGAAGAATGTTATGAATCTGGTGTGGAGGAGAAATTTTGAGATTTATAATTTTATGATTATTTATCTGAAGGATCATTTTGAGTTTTTCGATTTACCTGGCCGGGAGGGATAGGCTTGTCTATTGCGAGGAGCCCCCTGGGTTTATTGCGAAAAGTGCCTATTCAAGTGATGAGAGTGGTGAGATATGAAGTTCATGAATGAATAAATTCAAGGCTCATACTATATAAGAAGATTCAAAGACATCAAATTTGTAATAAGTGAAAAACTAACTTACATAAATATCTTGGTAATGATATGCCTACACAGGTTTTTACGGATTCCGCTGCTACTTTGCCTCTAATTGAAACTATGTGATGAAATTGGTCGATACTTGATTGAAATCTGTGATACCTGTGATACCTGTGATGTAAGTTCTACTAGGATACTGAATAGGAAATGAAACCAGTTGAAATAAAAATGCGTATTATTTAACAATACTATTTTTGAGTCACATTTTATGGTCAGATTTTCACAAAACAGTTTACAAAACCGCAACATATGGTTCACTATACAATAGATTTTTACATTTAATAATGCTGGTTCACAATTGTGAACCAACATGCCCAAGTTAAACTTCATTGAAACTTTTCGAAAAAAAAAGTTTTCCACATGTTGCTTACAAAATATATTTTTCATGGTTGATGTGAAATTCTCTATCTGTTCAGGAGTGCCACAAGGCTCTTACTTGGGGCCTCTCTTGTTTATATTTTTCATAATTGATCTTTCATCAGTACTGAATTATTCATACGGTTAGGGACTGTATATTCTTACTAAAATATATAACGATATAGTAAAATGGAGTCATAATAATATACTTCTAGTCAACATAAGTAAATATCATATTCTAACTATAAATAGAATAAATCACTCAGTTATTAAAAAATGGATAATGAAGTACTAGAGCTTGTAGAGGAAGTTAAAGATTTGGGGGTAATTTTCAATTGTACTTGAATAATGGAGTATTAGAGCGTGTAGAGAAATGAGTTGAAGATTTGGGGGTAATTTCAATTCTACTTTTTCATTTGCCAACCATATTCACAATATTACAAAATCTGCTTATCAGATGTTATGATATATAATCGGAGAAAGCAAAAATTTCATCAGTATAAAAAGTATTGAATTACTTTATTATACTTTTGTCCGGCCCAAACTCGGTCAAACGAGATTTCAACTGTATTAATTAATCGTATTACAGGACGGTGTGAGCATCAACGCTTAGAATTGAATTTGAAATAGTGTCTCTGCAGCAAATACGTGTTTCGAATATTATGATATTTTTGAATGGAAATTGAAACAATAGAATAGATTGCCCTGAAATTATATCGTTGATGCCGTTTAATGTACCGCTGGCGCTGATGCGACGCACACGTTCGTTACTTGAATTTAACTACCCTTTAAATATACGAGTATATGGATCTAGATCTTCCCATGTATACATGCCTCGATTAACTAATTAAATTGGTGCCTTAACATCATTGGACTGGACTTTATCAAAACAGTCTTCGTCAATTGTTATTAAATTATTTGGGAAAGAAAGTTTTTGGCTTTCTACTACTCCATCTTGAAACAAAAAAGGTGTACCACCTGTTTTTATAAAGTTATCTCTGAATGGCAAATTCACTCATTTTCGCAATTTATATAAAATCATTCAATCATTTTCTATATGGAGATGATTGGACACTTCCATATCAATGATGGAAATGAATTCTTCATTGATTCAAATGACGACAGTGACAGTGAAACAGAGAATATGGAAGAGGAATTATCAGAAGCTTTCGATAACAGTTAGTGAAGTATTTTTGAAGC